>JACEGR010002879.1:0-117423 GCA_014170235.1 Listronotus bonariensis
TGTGAAAGCTAAATTTAAGTCTTTGGATTTATGTAATTTAGGTTATGTCTGCTAATTAATTTCAAATTAAAAAATACTGTTTATAAAAAAACTAAAAGGGGTTCAGTAAGGTGGTGCTCAACTTATCTGGGTTGTATCTCCTACGTAGACTGCCTGGGAGCTCATATATGCCTTCTACAGGGCTGCTGTAAAAACTTCATCAGACGTTGTACTTCTGGTGTGCTAAACACTGATCATCTATAGCTCAAAAAGCTTGGAACCTCAGACTCAGTCAAGAAGTACTTTGCTGAATACTAGCAATGTATAATGGGCATAAAAAAGGTCTCGTGGGGTCAAGCCACAGAATGCCTCACATTAAGCTGGCAACCTAAAGAATAAACATTCTTGCCAGGTTGTTAAAGAAAGAAAAAAAGGAAGGAAATAAAGAAAGAAAGAAAGAAACCGGCCTTATCTTCGTAGGCTTTATAAAGGAAAAATATTATTGGTTTTCACGTAGATGTTCCTAGGAACTTTTTAAAACTAAAAAAGCCGAAATCAGCTGGGCCGGCTTGACAGAAGTGACATCGGAACGTGGCTCTCACTGTCGAGAGAAGATTAACATTTGAGGCGAACGATCTACTGTAGTGGATTGGGAGGTTCACAGAGTCAACGCTCAATATTCCAGAAATCCGACTGCTACCAAGCCAAAGAATTAAAAGATCCTTGAAATATCGCTGCTTACGTCAAAACTTATTGCCACGAAAAGATTCGCATATTAAAAAAAAGCCAAAAACAGTAATTTCATCCCTAAAAGTTTACACCAATAATGCACGAAAGCCTCTAGGTAGTTGTGTACTCAAAGGTTTACCATAAATGCTTTTCAGAATACACAACTTGCTTAAACTTATGCTTGCAGTGTTTAATGCACGAGATGGCTCGCGGGACAACAAATAAGATATGGTAAATGCGCGAGAAAATGGTACTCGCTTAAGTAATTGAAATATATTTCCAAAAGACGACTGCTAGGGCCTATATGCTAATTGCACTGTTACAAGTCCTTTCTTGTATGTATGATATTGAAAAATATTTTATTATACCAAGTTCTAAACAAGTTATTTAAGAAATTCCGATTCCCAGCGTCGTCCTTAAGGGCACATATCTTTGTAAAGAGGGGCTTTACGGGAAAAACATATAGGAACTTGTCGCATTATTTTCACGTGTTGTAAAGGAATTTAAGAGATTGCCTACATATTTTTAGGCACCCCGTATATTTATACTAAAAGCTTAAAAATATTCCAGTAAATCCTAGCCATCAGATCAAACCAATCTTCTTATTAATCTAGGGTATTGATTATACAAATATAAAATCGTTAAGCACGTTAAATTTCTACCATAATATTTACTCTGGATACCTCACGCTGGTCTAATAGATTCGTGGACATTCCGTGTAAGGACGCACGAGAAAGTTGCAAAGGTTTAAAGACATTTAATGTAGTGTAGGTAGCGCCTTAAATCAACATATAAAAATTAATATCAGATCTAAATAGTTCATGTTAAATGATTCCTAAATACGGATTTTCAATACAATATTTAAAACCATATTAAAATTAAAGTTATTAAAATAAAATATAAATATTTTTTAGGTAGGGTTTACCCTGTATATTTTATTAAAATTATTGTATGTTTTTATTTTACAAAACGTAGTTCATTGTTTAGAAGGTGCATATTTATTTTAAGGAACTTATTTAACAAACATCATTTTAATTTACTTCGTTTTATTATTAAACAAAAAACCTTTTATTTCCATTTTAACTTAGGCCAAAAATAAAGTCCTGACTTGTAAGAGGCTGTTCGAAAGATTTTAAATATATATGTTTTATCAAGCGAAAAATTCGTTTTCTTTTTGAAAAGATATCTTTAAACCTCATGCTCTCAAAAACATCTTTTTTATCAGCAGATTTAAAAGTTTTATAAAGATAGCAAATTGTTTTTTTTTTAATAAGAAGCTGTCGTTAATACTAAAGGGTATACTTGCATAAAATACAAAAAAAGCATAATAAAACTAGATTTACTTATAGGATAAATTACGAGAGTTGTTAATAAATTTACTAAAAGCAGGTAAAATGTTTTATCAAAGCATAAGAATAAAAATTAAAATTACTTAAAGGTAATCTGTTTAAAAGTAGTAAATACCTAAAGTTAATTTGTATTTGAAATTCTATTTTATATTCAAATTAGTAAAAATATACCGAATGTCCTATTTAAAATTAGAGAGTCAAAATTGTTTCGGTTAAACCAGACGTCTATAAAAAAACACTAATTTTGTATAACAGTGCACATTTTATTTTTATAAATACGAACCAATTTTATTTTAATATTTTAAAAATAAAAACTTTATAAAAGTAAGCTACCAGCTAGGGACATACCATACCGGCAATTTTAGTTGGAAGCTACGAAACAGAGTTTAAAAAACTAAATATTATTAAAAAGAGCATTTAGAACCCACGGGGTGATTCTTATTTTTGAGATACGAGGTTAGTTAAATTAGTAAAGTTATAGTACTTTTTCCGCCGATTAACGTGCTGCCAACCAAAAAATAATTAAACATCGGGTTTTTGATTTATTACAAAAAGTGTACTTATTTTAAAGGAAACACCCTGTAATACACAGAATAGAAATATAATAATTACCATTCGAAAGATCTATCAAAGAGCTTTAAAAAAGTCCATAAGTAATATATCCAATTTTGAATAATTTCGGAAATATGGCCACCTTTGAGAATTTAATAGTAAACCGGCATTTTTTAAATAAAATACCCATATATTACATTACCATTAAATAGATATTTTCATAATCTTTAAGAAAATACCACATTTAATATGTATATCTCTTATAGTTTTGGAAATATGGTCATCCAAATGTAGTGTCTATTTTCTCGACAATAATTCGCCGAGATAACCCATGCACTGAAGCCGCTCGGCTTATTGTGCGCAATGTCGCTATCTAGCTAGAGCCCTATAAACAATTTATTTATGTATAACAAAATCCCGTTACTTCTGACGTTAAAGCAAGTCGGAAATTTGAATTCAGAGGATCAAAATACATAGGAATACACTCTTAAACTCCGTAGACTTTAATCGCCCACGAAACAGCCCTGGCCCCAAGACTATAAGTCGCTGATTAAGTTTCTGTGTCTTTTCTTAGTACTCAGTAATGTTTTTTTACATTAAATTTGTTGATTTATTTACGTTTTCTTTATTCTTAAATTTTTCGTTCAAAGCAATTAAAAACAATAACAATTTTAGATTTTTCCAACTGTGTATGTACGTATATTATATAAAAGAAATATAGAAAATTATAATTTAAATATAATTATATTTTTTAATACCTTTTTGCATTTTGTAATAAATAAATTAAAACGTCATAATTTTTAAAACGAAATAAAGACGAAAACAGTTATAGTAATATGTTACCTACTTTTTTTCCAAAAATATTATTTTTGGTAACAGTCTACAGAATCTCTAACAGAACTATTGTACCTTGTAACGCTACTGCCTGAAAAGTAAATAATTTTTTTCCACAACTGATAAAAACAATGCTATTTTTAAATTGTAATATAAAGATAAAAGACTTCGTAATTGTACAGTATGTTATGTTTTAAAAAAGTAACTTTTTTACGTCTGTCAAACAATGCATAACAAGTTGTTTTAAATGCGTGTTATAGCCCATTTCTCAAGGTCATTTTCCTCACGCATTACCGACATCATCCTCAAGCGTCATAAGTTGCTTTGAATACGCATTAAATGTCATGACTAAAAGTAACAATATGATTATTTGACCGTTGGTGTGTCATAAAATTTCATGGCTATCTTTGATAAATACTTATGCTAAATTTTGACTTTTAAAGAAACTTGCTTTTATCTCCGGAACCTTTAGGTTTAGAATCATAATATAATATTTGAAAAGGTTTGTTTAAAGACATGTTTTGAAAAAAAAATGGAAAATAATTAGTCTAGTATAGGTAGAGGATAATATTAGGCAAAAATATTCAGAAAGCAGTGGCGGATTCAAAAATACCAAAATATACAGGGTAATTTATTTGAAATTTTAAAGTTGACGCCACTTTTTGCATGATATTTATGTCAGACAGAAATTCTGGCTAATATAGACAATAAAAAATTTCTATTGGACATAAACTTTTGACCATAACCACTTGACGATGGCTGAATACATTACGGGTGAAAGCCAAAAACCGAAAATAGAATAAAATAGAATTAATTTTTCACCGTTTACATTATATAGAATTTTTGTCTGACATAAATTATCTTGCAATAAATTTCAGATGTAAACCTACCATTAGATCACAAGCCATTACCTAAGTTGCCAAATTTCCAAAAAATTCAATGTTTTGTTTTTCCTAAACGTCTAAGGTACCATCGACCGTAAGACACCCTGTGCGTAAACATAAAAATATTTAATTAATCCGTTAAATCAACTTATAATAAAAGTAATCAAATTCGATAAACAAATCTGACGAATATTCTGCCACGAATCGGAAACCCATTGTTTGTGTTAATATAAATTCGCAAGAATATTAATTCATGTACAAAAATATAACTGTCTTCTAAATGGAAAGTGTAACAGCACGAGCCGTCATGTAAGTGCGGCAATCCAATGAAACTTTATGCATGTGTTGTATACGATATTTTTTCTACAAACCTATAAAAATTAACTTTTAATACATTTTTTTTATATATACACCTTTTATTTAATTTTAAATTTTATAGCACGGCCATTATATTGTAACAAAAATCATCTTAAATCAAAGTAAAAAAAGGGTCGAAGTCTAAAAAGTTACTTTTTTGGACACTTTATATAGCGACATTGAGTAAACTAAAGGTTAGGTATTCTTTTAATTTAGCCATTATCAGTGGCGGCTATTCAGGTGTAGTAAGTGAAGTGCCACTTCACCAAAAATAAATAATAAAACATAAAAAAACATATGACTATTATTCAATTCATTTTTCTCATTTTTATTCGTTATTTGTAAAATTCGCCATGAAAAATTTAGCACATAAATTAACCGCTGGCGCGGGTCGCTTTCCTCCTCTTTCGGCAACGCGACATGTGTATTGCAAATATAAAACGGACCGAAGTATACAACTCATGCGGGGTTTTGTTTACGCTTTGACGCTCCGTTGCCATGACAACGCTATACTTGCCGGTGGCCAGAATCGCGGGTGGGAGTATCAGTTGTATGGCTTGGTAAATCGCTAGCCTTAAAAAGATAGTATTAGTATAGGTTTTGGTCGTTTCGTTGGTCTTCACCAAGGTTAGTTTATATTTATAAGGTTGCGAAACATCCTCAACTTTTAGGCGGTTTGAGGTCGGAGACGCAAGGAAGGACACTCCACGGAGGATAGTTGGCAAGACTGGGTAAAATCAAAGCTGATGATCAATCCAGTGGCGTCTAGAATTTGCGCTCTTTCATTTTGCATTGTTTTGGAACTGATATTTGTTGAAAGATGTAATTCCAAATGTTTTTTATTTAAAGTAAATGAGTTATCAACTTAATAATAATTAAAAACTGTTGTGTAAACGGTTGTTCTACTGATACAATAAACTGTATATCTCCGGCACTGAACAACATGGCCGAAAAATAGGAGATGTGACGTCATAACACGTCAAAGCAATATGGCCGGAATGTCGTGACCCTCTATAGACCGACTTTAGGTTTTTACGTATTATTTCGATTGTTTCCGTTTGAGTATTATTAGCGACAGTGATTTTTCACAGGAAGAAATTAAAGGACAGTACAGAGCACTTCTCTAT
Organism: Listronotus bonariensis; assembly: GCA_014170235.1. Taxonomy (NCBI): domain Eukaryota; kingdom Metazoa; phylum Arthropoda; class Insecta; order Coleoptera; family Curculionidae; genus Listronotus; species Listronotus bonariensis. The sequence continues at coordinate 5,812 of JACEGR010002879.1, forward strand.
AAAATATTAGATCATATTTTGATAGAAGTGGTAGTAAGATTCGAAGATTTTTACAAACTACAATTTCTTTGTCTTGCTGATACTGCAAATGGGTTTGGCCAGTATAACCAAACTTTTCCCACTAATTCTTTTTAAACTTTATTGGAGATATATAGCATTTCCAAAAATCAGTGGCTCCAAAATAAACTTGACCTAATATTTGCCGATGAAAGTTGTAGAAATATTTCATTACAGCAGTTAGTGAAACAAGTTGGCGCAAATAAAGACATTTTTACCGAGGCGTCTAAACTTTTTTCGCTAATTTTAACCATATCGTCGACAAGCGTGTCAGTGAAACGGAGTTTTTCTTGCCTAAAGCGTTTAAAAACTTTCTTAAGAAACACTATATCCCAAAATAGACTTTTATCTATGGAAAATATTTCAATTCAAAAGGAGCTTCTACAGGAACTGATAAAAACTTAACCATTTTATAAATATAAATTAATAAATTTGCTGCATTAAAAGATAGAAGAATTGATTTGGTGTATAAAATTTAGGTAAGTTTAGATATTAAGACTTTTACTTAGACTTTTGATAGTTGAGTATTTTCAATTTTGCTAAAATGGTGAATGCGCTTTTTTCCCTTCCTGCACTACACCTGTTTTTAGACCCGCGCCATTTATGTTTTAGGTTACGTGTGACTTAATTTAAAATTTGACAGTTTGCAAATATTAGAAACAAAAAGCAGTTTAATAAATTATCACGTATTCGATACGTTAGTTCCAATTCGTTACGTTAAACTTATTAATGCGGCTCACGTATCCGTATCGCAAACGGTAACGTATCCCGACTTTGGTACATCAAAATTAAAAAAAAAAAGATGTACAACCATAAAATCTAATTGATTGTTTAATTTGTTGACAGGTAAGTTAAAGCTAAAAGTAGAAAACATGGGATCCCAAATTGCATCCATCGTTAAGTTAAACACATAATAAAGAGCAGTATAACCATAGTTAAACCACGAAAAAACCGTTGGGAAAAACTCATAGGCGTCTATTAAAAACCTATTAGGTTAGGATACAAACCTCGAACAAAATTGGTTTAAGTCGTTGCATAAAAAATTTTTAAATTACGTTACGTAAGTATGCTCTTTAAGCCGTGCTTTAAGCCTTTTTTGATCGCCGACGTATTGTCCGTCGTTGCGTATACGGATAGGTAATAAGTGTGCATATTTAAGGTCAGGCCTTACATAACCGTAACGAGTTCGTGGACGTGCGTTTCCCTAATGAAATGTAGGGGTATGCGGTGCAAAAATTTTGTATTTAATTAAACTGCAGTTATGTGAGTCAATTATACTAGGCTTTAAATAACACCTGATCATAAATTAAATTTTTACAAATAAGGTAACATAGTTTTAAGGTTTGACCACATATAACCACAACGAGTCGGGCATCGTAGCACGGCCGTGTCTTGGTTTTGAAATGACCTTGAGAAATGGGCTATAACCGCATTTAAAACAACTTGTTATGCATTGTTTGACAGACGTAAAAAAGTTACTTTTTTAAAACATTACATACTGTACAATTACGAAGTCTTTTATCTTTATATTACAATTTAAAAACAGCATTGTTTTTATCAGTTGTGGAAAAAATTATTTACTTTTCAGGCAGTAGCGTTACAAGGTACAATAGTTCTGTTAGAGATTCTGTAGACTGTTACCAAAAATAATATTTTTGGAAAAAATAGGTAACATATTACTATAACTGTTTTCGTCTTTATTTCGTTTTAAAAATTATGACGTTTTAATTTATTTATTACAAAATGCAAAAAGGTATTAAAAAATATAATTATATTTAAATTATAATTTTCTATATTTCTTTTATATAATATACGTACATACACAGTTGGAAAAATCTAAAATTGTTATTGTGTTTAATTGCTTTAAACGAAAAATTTAAGAATAAAGGAAACTTAAATAAATCAACAAATGTACTAAGAAAAAACACAGAAACTTAATCAGCGACTTATAGTCTTGAGGCCAGGGCTGTTTCGTGGCCAATTAAAGTCCACGGAGTTTATGAGTGTATTCCTATGTATTTTGATCCGCTGAATTCAAATTTCCGACTTGCTTTAACGTCAGAAGTGACGGGATTTTGTTATACATAATTAAATTATTTATAAGGCTCTAGCTAGATAGCGACATTGCGCACAATAAGCCGAGCGGCTTCAGTGCATGGGTTATCTCGGCGAATTATTGTCGAGAAAATAGACACTAAGATTTGAATGACCATATTTCCAAAACTATAAGAGATATACATATTAAATGTGGTATTTTCTTAAAGATTATTAAAATATCTATTTAATGGTAATGTAATATATGGGTGTTTTATTTAAAAAATGCCGGTTTACTATTAAATTCTTGAGGTGGCCATATTTCCGAAATTATTCAAAAGTGGATATATTACATGTGGACTTTTTTAAAGCTCTTTGATAGATCTTTCGAATGGCAATTATTATATTACTACTCTGTATATTACAGGGTGTTTCTTTAAAATAAGTACACTTTTTGTAATAAATCAAAAACCCAATGTTTAATTATTTTTTGGTTAAACAACACTACAACTTTACTAATTTAACTGACTTCGTATCTCAAATAATAAGGATCACCCCGTGGGTTCTAAATGCTCTTTTTAATAATATTTAGTTTCTTAAAATCTGTTTCGTAGTTTCTAACTAAAATTGCCGGTATGGTATGTCCCTAGCTGGTAGCTTACTTTTGTAAAGTTTTTATTTTTAAAATATTAAAATAAAATTGGTTCGTATTTATAAAAAAAAATATGCATTGTTATACAAAATTGGTGTTTTTTTAGATTCTGGTTTAGCCGAAAGAATTTTGACTCTCTAATTTTAAATAGGACATCCGGTATATTTTTACTAATTTGAATACAAAATAGAATTTCAAATACAATTTAACTTTAGGTATTTACTACTTTTTTACAGATTACCTTTACGTAATTATTTTAATTTTTATTCTTGTGCTTTGATAAAACATTTTACCTGCTTCTAGTAAATTTATTAACAACTTTCGTTGTTTTTTTCCTATAAGTTATCTAGTTTTTGTCTGCTTTTTTGTATTTTATGCAAGTATACCCTTTAGTATTAACGACAGCTTCTTATTAAAAAAAAACAATTTGCTATCTTTATAAAACTTTTAAATCTGCTGATAAAAAGATGTTTTTGAGAGCATGAGGTTTAAAGATATCTTTTCAAAAGAAAACGAATTTTTCGCTTGATAAAACATATATATATTTAAAATCTTTCGAACATCCTCTTACAAGTCAGGACTTTATTTTTGGCCTAAGTTAAAATGGAAATAAAAGGTTTTTTTTTAAATACTAAAACGAAGTAAATTAAAATGATGTGTGTTAAATAAGTTCCTTAAAATAAATATGCACCTTCTCAATAATGAACCACGTTTGGTAAAATAAAAACTTACATTAATTTTAATAAAATATACAGGGTGAACCCGATCTAAAAATATATAAAAAAATATTAGCCAAAAATACAGGTTGTCAACTTAAAAGAATATTTTTATATTACCTTAATAACTTTAATTTTAATATCGTTTTAAATATTGTATTAAAAATCCGTATTTAGGAATTATTTAACATGAATTATTTAGATCCGATATTAATTTTTATGTGTTGATTTAAGGCGCTACCTACCCTACATTAAATGTCTTTAAACCTTTGCTGCAACTTTCTCGTGCGTCCTTACACACGGAATGTCCACAAATCAATTAGACCAGCGTGAGGTTTTTTTTTTTTTTTTTATTATCTTTGGACAATCCACGAAGGCTGAAAGCCTAAATACTAACGTACCGTGGGTGTCTTAAGCAGGGTAAGAGGAAGTTTGTTAACACGGGACTTAAAAACTTGAAGATTTGGGGGGAAGGAAAGACCTCCGCCGGCAGCAAGTTCCACAATCTAGAAACTCTAGGGATAAAAGAACGAACGAAATGGGAAGTTCGGGGCCTGTCCAGAGTATCCAGAGTAAATATTATGGTAGAAATTTAACGTGCCCAACGATTTTATATTTGTCTAATTAATTCCCTAGATTAATAAGAAGATTGGTTTGATCTGATAGCTAGGATTTACCGGAATATTTTTAAGCTTTTAGTATATATATACCGGGTGCCCAAAAATATGTAGGCAATCTTTTAAATTCCTTTACAACACGTGAAAATAATGTGACAAGTTCCTATATTTTTTACCCCTAAAGCCCCTCTTAACAAAGATATGTGCCCTTAAGGACGACGCTGGGAATCGGAATTTCTTGAATAACTTGTTTAGAACTTGGTATAATAAAATATTTTTTAATATGATAAATACAAGAAAGGACTTGTAAGAGTGCAATTAGCATATGGGCTCTAGTAGTCGACTTTTGGAAATATATTTCAATTACTTAAGCGAGTACCATTTTCTCGCGCATTTACCATATCTTATTTGTTGTCCCGCGAGCCATCTCGTGCATTAAACACTGCAAGCATAAGTTTAAGCAAGTTGTGTATTCTGAAAAGCATTTATGGTAAACCTTTGAGTACACAACTACCTAGAAGGCTTTCGTGCATTATTGGTGTAAACTTTTAGGGATGAAATTACTGTTATTGGCTTATTTTTTATTTTATTTTTTTTGATATGCGAATCTATTCGCGGCAATAAGTTTTGACGTAAGCATCGATATTTCAAGGTTCTTTTTAATCTTTGGCTTGGTAGCAGTTTTCTAGAATATTGAGTGTTGACTCTGTAAACCTCCCAATCCACTACAGTAGGTCGTTCGCCTCAAATGTTAATCTTCCCTCGACAGTGAGAGCCACGTTCCGATGTCACTTCTGTCAAGCCGGGCCAGCTGATTTCGGCTTTTTAGTTTAAAAAAGTTCCTAGGAACATCTATGTGAAAACCAATAATATTTGTCCTTTATAAAGCCTACGAAGATAAGGCCGGTTTCTTTCTTTCTTTATTTCCTTCCTTTTTTCTTTCTTTAACAACCTATCAAGAATGTTTATTCTTTAGGTTGCCAGCTTAATGTGAGGCATTCTGTGACTTGACCCCACGAGACCTTTTTATGCCCATTATACATTGCTAGTATTCAGCAAAGTACTTCTGAGTCTGAGGTTCCAAGCTTTTTGAGCTACAGATGATCAGTGTTTAGCACACCAGAAGTACAACGCCTGGCGAAGTTTTTACAGCAGCCCTGTAGAAGGCATATTTGAGCTCCCAGGCAGTCTACGTAGGGGACACAACCCAGATAAGTTGAGCACCACCTTATTGCACCCCTTTTAGTTTTTTATGAACAGTTTTTTTTTTAAATTTAAAATTAATTAGCAGACATAACCTAAATTACATAAATCCAAAAACTTAAATTTAGCTTTCACATGAATATGTTTATTTGTTTTGATATTTTAATTTTTCTTATGTAATAGTAGAACGTAACTGTATAGCGGATGTAAAGGTTTACAAACTTAACGTAAAAGAATCACTACTTATAATTGTACGTAAACTTTTTTTATTTTTACAAATTTTAAATTAATTTCCACTTAATTAAAGAATACCGTAAATTTTAGAGTTTGAGTGTTTTATTTCATGCTGGACACAATTTTCCTTTTTTGGTTTGTCTGTAGAGACCTTCTTCTGGAGTTTATCACCACTGTTTTTTTTTCTTAATTAGTGATAAATTACCACAGAAGGACTTTTAAGTAAACAATTAAATATTTATACTGGCACTGATGCAGGAGTTGTAAAAAATATTTAAAAACAAACCCACGACCTTTTGCCATGACTAACATTTTGCTAAATCCATGGCTAATATACCTATACCATACCTATTGTAGTAGCATTTTGGACAAACCTTTTGGGAACTACTAGGTGGCCTAGATAAAGCGTGAATGAGTGCAATGGCAAAGTTATGCATGAAATAAAATGTTTAATTTAAAATATCGGTTGCTTAGAGCGATATTTATCAAGTATACCTTTTTTGTGCAAAAAATATGAAAAACTGTCATGTGCCTAAATAATTATATACTAAGTTTTAACACTTTGAACCTAAGCAAAGGATTGCAGGTGGCTCTCTCTACATTTTACGACAAAGACGTTAGCATATTTTAATTCCTTACTTTAAAAACCTTTTAATACTAAGTTTAAAAAAATAAAAAAGTAAAAAATTTATATATAATTTATAGAACACTTAAAAATAATTAAAATAAAATAAAAATTTTGACACCCTGTATCTTGAAAACGATTAACTTTTGACAAAGGTAAATGACGTTAAATCGTAGTATTTGGGTCCAAAGACTTTGTGGGAGAATTTTGTTTAGTCCTTTTAGGGAGACCCTGTACATAAAACCGGTAAACATGAAAAACGTGTTTTATATAATTAATTTTAAAGTTTCTAGTTTTGTTGATAGTTGATATCTTCATTTTATAAAATTTATTAAATGTCTTTTATGCCAATATAACTAAGCAGTACTAACTAACGATTTTATTATTTGACTAATCAATAACCCAGATTGATGGAAAGATTGGTGCGATCTAAAAGCTAGAACTTGCCGAATTATTTTTTAGCTTTTAGTTCATAACCTATATTATTTTTATTGTAATAACTCTTAAAATATTTTTTTATAGATTTTTCTAGTTTTTGGTTTTGTTGTTAGTTATTACTTCTCATTCTATTTAGTTAATTTATTTTTAAAATAAGCTCCATTCTACTAATCGAGCCCTTTCATTGGATACCCATAATAGGGTTTCTGAAAAAATATGTAATCTACCATTTTGGAGTGGCCGCCAACTTAGATTTTTTTTATCATAGAGAGTTCTGTTATACCATTCAAGCTCTTTCATTTGTTATTCTTATTAAGGTTGTTGTAAAAAAATATGTAATTGGCCATTTTGTAATGGCGGCAACCTTGGATTTTAATTGTTTCATGGTGAGCTTTATTCTACCAATTAAGCCCTTTTATTTGATACCCATATTGAGGTTGTAGTGAAGTAATAAATATGTTATCCGCTATTTTGTTATGGATGCCATCTTTGATTTTAAATCATTAATATTGTAATATATTGTATTCCCATCAAGATTAAGAGTGTGTACCAAATTTCGGATCAATCTGTCGATGTAGTCAGGAAGAGGGTCAAATTCGAAATAATTTTGACCCAAATAAATAAAACACAAAAACAGGTCAAGCGAAATAGAACCGTTCAATATTAAAATAATCGCCTATTTTTTTATTACATTTTATAGTACAAGATTAGTTATACATATAATGAAGACAGCTAAACATTTTTTGAAAACATAACACAATCTTAAAAAATAAAAATAATAAACTTTTTATGTTTTACATAATTAGTATTATCCCAAATTCAAAAACAAAACCTGCAAACAACAATCCAGTATAAATTTTAGCTTTAGTAGTATTACGATGAAATCCTGCAAATTCTTCAGACATACCATTCATTCAATATCAGATTCAATTAATTACTGCCGCTTCGGATTGCTTGTATTATGAGCTCGAAGTCGTAGTTTTCCGAAGCAATTGATTTGGAATATCTGGTAAATATTGTTAGGTTTAATAATAGGTCTTGTAAGAATAAATAATAAACTTAAGATCATTAGGTTAACATTATAATGAAGCAATATAAAATGTTTTAAAATCGTTTTTCTTAATGGGCATACTTTTTTATTAAAAACATTTTAAGACAGCATTCGTTATTTATGTTTTTATTTTAGTTTTTATTTTTAGTATTAAGTTAATTTTAACCCATACATGACCGATTATTAATGGTACACAGAAGAACTACAGGTTCATGGTGCCAAAATATTAAAATTTAACCCAACAAACATATATCCTAAAGTAATAATAATGAAAATACAGGGTGTCTTAGTGAAAAAAATATTTTTAATTTATTTGGTTATTTTTTCCAAAACTTATGTATGGGCATCTTGGAAATGATTTCTTGGTTTTTAATAAGAACAAAGTCAAGGTTTTATGTGCCTAATAATATGCCGGTTTAAAAATATTGCCATTTTAGGTATATATAAAGTTACAAAAATATATAAATATATTTTTTTTTAATTTGTTTTATTATAAACGAATTTTAAAATTAATTACACTTTTGCATTGCCACTTTTTTAACTTTATCCATTAGTAGTAGTTTATTTAAAATGCGACGTATGTTTTCTTAGGACCATCATCATTAAAAAAACGATCCTAATATTCCAATATCAAAATATTAAAGTCGGTTTGATTACCGATTCAATAATGTATCACACACTACGATTTAAGCCTAATACGGACTTGTTTTTTTAATTTATTTAAATTAATTTACTAAACATTTAAAGCTATTAAATTTAGTAAATAAACCTAGCAGAAAATAACAAAGCCCTCCTAGCATTACTAACTTACATGTTTTAAATACGGTCCTGATATTTTAATCTTGCTGAAAAGTGTGTCATGAAATATGACACGAAATAAGTGTAATGAATACGCGTTTAACAAAAAACTGGAATCACGACGTTTACAGTCGTTAGGAATTGACCAATCAAAACGTGTTTCGCACTTCACAAATCGTATTTTGCAAGTATATAAACTAAATGTTACTCTTGCCCGATTATTATGCAAGCCTAGACAAAATTGAGACTTGTCAGTAAAGACTATTGTATTCCATTCTTGGTCCCACAATAACAATTTTTTACACCACTTAAGTCGATTTCGTCGATGTTCTGTAGTCAGAGGTAGCACCCAACGTTGACGGTATGAAAAAAGTCCAAAACTTCTTTTACGACAATAAACACTTCGCATTCTAATACTCCTTTCATGTTCATCAAACCACTGATTTGCAATTGTTCTGGTAGTGAAAGAGCGATCTTTTAAAGCCAAAAATCTTAGTCTGCGATCTTCCCGTTCTGTTGTTTTGCGCCTTTGTCTTGTACCCTCTTTGCTCTTTGTATTTGGCCTTCTTGACTTCTGTGGACTATACCTCTAATTTTTATTGTCGAGTGTTTAGCCGAGCGTGTTAAGGCGCCAGGTCGTTGAGCGCACAACCGATGTGAGGTGGGTTCGAATCCTGTCGGCGGTTAAGGTCAGACATTTAGTTGTTATCCCAACAAGACGGACAAAGTGCAAAATGTATCGACGCCAATAGCCCCGCAAGGACTAAGGCGCCGGAACACACTTTGCCGTGTCCTGCGCAACCGTAAAAATGCGGACCTTACTCAGTTAATAAGTTCGTAAGTCCCCTTGGGTGGAGACGAGGTCTTAAGTTGTCGCGCATAGGACCGTAGTTCGAAACCCCCGTTAAGCTATAGGTTTCGTCTGGCTGACATCACCCATAGAAAGACAGGGCGCACAATAAGCCGAGCGTCTTCAGTGCATGGGTTATCCCAGCCCTATTTTAAGGTCTATATCTCTAATTTGTCGAAATTAAAGACCAGCCTTTCATAGAGCGAGAATCCGACCCATTTTAAACTCGGTTAGTTGCCGAAAATTTGGATTTCTTTGTAACCTGGGCATGTTTAAAAAGAATAAAGAAATTCAACAAATGCATTAATCCTTAAGTAGTGACATGGAGTCTCTTAGACCCTGCAAATTTTATTTGGGCTCATATCTACCATCAAAACTGCAACTTAAACCTACCGTTTATGGTACTTTCCTAGAACGTAGTCTAGTAGTATGTGCTTAAAAGGCAGCATTCAACGTTTATCTGTTTTCAAGTTGGGCGAGTCACGGAGTCTTCCATACTCTGTGTCACCACATATGTAACAAAACCTATTTTAATTACTATAGCTAGTTGGACTCAAATTAGGCACTAATTTTTTCTTATCTTGTATGCGTCCTTTATAAAAAATGTTAATGTAAGTCGATCTTCTAATACTAAACATTTAGCTGATCTGTTAGTTAAAGATTACATAATTAAATGGTTAAATATGACAAACTTTAAAAGAAATCTAAGACAATGTATTTATTGTATTCAAGACACTTCCAAAACTGATGTTCTAAAAAAGTAACATGCAAAAAAATACAGCATTTTAGTGCTTAAGCTGTAAAAAACCCATTTGGTAGCAGTGTTCAAAAAAATTTGCACCTCCTGTTGCAGTAGCGATATAAATGTATAAACTTTTTACTATATTTTACGTTACGCACGTGTTTTTACTTTTGGGCCAAGAGTTACCTATTATTAATGTTTTTCCTTATACTTTTATCACCGTTGAAGATCCATTTGTGCCCAAAATATTGATTCGACCTGTTTTAGGCTTATGTTTAATATTATAAGTTATAAAAAGCACATTTTTATGTAAGTTTTTTAGCTTAGTCTTTTTCATGTGTTTAATTATGTATTTTTTTCTATATATATGGTGGAAACAATCACTTTTTGTGTTAACATACAAAAATAAAAAAGATTTATAATATGTAAATTACCATATAGGAAATCTCAGACTCCATATCACCTTTAGATGTCATCAGTTAAGGGTTAAATACACTTCGTAAGAGGTAAAGACTCACTGTTTTTTTAAATTTTATTTATGCCTTAATTGCGCAAATCAATAAAAATCCGCACAAAAACAAGAAGATTAAACTAATAAGGCTAAAAATTTAATCAGATATTGCTTTGGCTATTATTATGTAAACAAATTATTTTTATTATAAATGATAATTTACTCGATGTGTGGGTGAATTTTTATGGTACTTTGTATATATTTAAAAATAATCGTCGTTGTTAATTGCAAACTGGCTTTAGTAGAAGCCATTTTGGCTTAAATTTAATAATTTACGTTACCAACAAAGATAAATAACTAATATTTAATATATTATTTAAAAAGCATTATATCACGTGTCCAATGTTAAACACCTAAAGCTTTTAAAGCTTTTAAAGCTTTATAAAAGCGACACCAAATTGAATATCGATTTTAAAAGGTAAAAGCTTACAAAACATCTTCAGGCCCTAGCGAGAAAACAAGATACATTGGCTTCAACACTTTCGTGTATATAAAAGAGCCTAAATGAATCATTTTAGGTTTTAAACTTCTTAAAGTAAAGTAATTAACAAAGACAAGCTTAGTTGGTCATTGTAATTAACAAAGGACAAGCTTTATTTAAATTAGTTTAATATTTAATACTAAAAAGTAATTAAAAAAATAACTACGAAACTTGGGACTTATGATGATTAAATTTTAATATATCAGTATTTTCTTAAATTCTACAAAAAAATTAAAATTGCCCTTTCACATTTTTCTTGATATAAAAAGTCACAAATATAGGCCATGCTAAGGCCTCGTTTAAAGAATTTATGAATAATAATGTTTTAAAATATTTAAATATATTACAACAAGATTTATGATTCCAAGATAATTTTAAATTTAAATTAGCGTTTTTTTTTAGATATTAATATAAAATTAAATTGAAGGAATTTTAATATTAGCATATTTTCTTGTAGTTAAGTTTATGTTTTTTTTTTATTTCAATTAATAATAAAGAATAAAAACCATAGGATTTTTGTGGCGAGCGTGGTGTATGTGGTAAGATTGCCACTTGATTAAAAAAAATGGCTAAAGAATATAACAAAACCACTAAAGAAACACTATTAAAATATTTTACATGTTACATTTATTAGCTGTTTTACCTAACTGTTATTTTTTAAACCGTTTCCAAAACCGTGAATATCGTACAAATAGAACACACGATCGCATTGAACTCAATTCAAATCGCTTGAAATAAAATACGTGTACATCAGGATACTAAATTCGATTTAACCAATCGAATAAAGCTTAATCCAAAAAGTATTGAGATATACACGTTTTTGATTAAGGATTGAACGCCACAAGTGAATCCTGATTACCGCTGATTACCACTAGCCACCAAGTAAGTGGGTAATAAAAAGAGATGAGCTAAACTGTAAATTTTCATTCACAGGTACATATACCAGTGACTATAATTTTTCATTAACAGTGATTTTAACCTGTAAATGTAAATTTACAGGTTAAAAACATAAAAGATAAAAGTGAAAATTTGTATTATGTCGAACGTGTGGGGTGAATGAAAAAAGAGGGCAAATTATTGATTTTACTGCACAAAACCAAACAGGTAACAAAGTTACAAACTATACCTAGTTTTATATATCATATCATGTACATATATGCTTATTAAAACAAGGTAAACATGTTATTTAGTATTTAAAAACAAAAGAAACAATACAAAAAAGTTACTTAACACAATGAAAAAAAATGTTACACACTTTAAAATAAATAAAAAATTACTAATGTATCTAAGTAATTATAACAAAACATGTTTAAAACAGAGTAAGCAGTTATTTATTTGCGACGTTTTTAATTTATTAATTTTGTAAAAAAATGTCATTCAAAGTTAAGCCACACAAACGTTAATTTAATAAACATGTAAAAAAGTATTATTTACAGTTTAGCCATTTACACAACATTTAATTTGATAATTGTGTATGATATTGAAAAAATATTATTCATAGTTTTGGCTTTTTACAGGTAATTTATAAACTGTTAACAGGTTGTGAATGTGAAATGCAATTCACGGGTTGTGATTTTAAGTTTATCTCTAGTAATAAAGTAAACTAAAGCTGTCAGTTAAAAAACTAAACATAAAATAAATTAAACGTTAAGAACCAGAGCGAACCATTCCACAAAATAAAAAACGCGCATTTAGTCGTATTTTTAATAATAAAGCCTATTTATCAGGGCTGGACTAATAACTTATATGAGATGATAGTGGCTAAATAAGTCAATTTTGGTCCAAATAAATTTGTTTTATGCTATTGAAAATACTGTTTTAAGCATTTTTTTTAATGGTGGGATGGTTCGCTCTGGTTCTTACAACAAAACAAGCAATAAAAAATTGAACTGTAAAGCCGCGTCTAAACCTGCGACAATTCGCCGAACATTCACCCAAACTAACTAACCTGTTTGCGCGCTCCTTTCACGCCAAAAAACAAGAAACTTTAAATCACCGGAAATCATTCGCCAAGCCCTTGAAACGACGTGAATTCCGTCCACGTCCGTCCACGTCCATCCACGTCCGTCCACGTCCGTCCACGTCCGTCCACGTCCGTCCAAGTCCGTCCAAGTCCGTCCAAGTCCGTCCACGTCCGTCCACAACCGTCCACAACCGTCCACGTCCGTCCACAACCGTCCACGTCCGTCCAAGTCCGTCCACGTCCGCGCTATGTGGCGGGGATGCGACGTGGAGCGGCGCGGCGAATTGTTGCAAGTCTGAACGCTGCTTAAGAATTTTCACAAAACAGTAATCAAAATTTAAATAAATTATAGCATATACAAAGTAGGTGCAAATTAAAGAAAATGACATAAAAGAAAACTGCCTTTTTTTTTACTTAGAACTTGAACTCTTTGAGATAAAAACTGTAGAAAAAATACGAAGACTTGTAATAATCTAAAAGATTTTATATTTTAGGACACCCTGCATAAAATAAAATCTAAAAAAATATGTTTTTGGTTAGGCAATTTTTGGATTTTTTCTACATAAGAGAACTTGTTAAATTAAAAGTTTTGAAAATATAAAAATAAATTTAACCATCAAAGCCATACAGCTTGGTTGTAAAGGGTCCATTAAAAGATTACTGCTTGTTAAATTAACGATTCATGCAAAATTTAAATCCCTTGCAACACGGCATGGCTTTTTAAATCACGACTTTTCAACAAATTATTTAATTCTGGGTTTTGGTATTTAAAATCTATTAAACTTATGCAGGGTGTCCAGTAACTAAACCGAAGAACTTTAAGGGGCAATTCTCCAATAAAAGTATTTAAAAATAAATAATAAACATAATATGTCCTAAACGTCTTAGTTTTTAAACTACCAGATGTTAAAAATTAAAAAAAGAATGTTGTTTTATAATAACTGTTTTCCCACTTTAAATATGGAAAAATTTAGGGAGCCTCCCATGTAACAAAAGACATTTTTGAGATAAAAATAAAACAGTTAATTTTTAGTAGTGTTTAGGGTTTGAAGTGAATATTAAAAAAGTGGTACGCCAATGCACTTTTCTAAAATATAAATATATGTATTTTTTATTTCCATTTAGCTTAAAACAAATTTGATCTTCTAACATTTTTAATTTGATAAACGGTTTTCACGTTAATAAATAAAATCCATTTTTCGGCATGGTCGAATTTCTATATAATTTAAAGAATAAATAAGTGAATTTTTACTGCAGAACTTATTAAAAGCGAAGCGAATGACCATGCCGGAAAATGGTTTTTATTTATTTACGCGAAAACCGTCCATTAAATAAAAGAAGTAAGAAAATTAAATTTGTAAGAAAATATTTACCTTAAACTACTCATGGACGACACTTGTAATTTTTTTCTTGCATGGCAAAAAATGTCTTTTGATGCAAAGGGGCATTCTAGAAATAAAAAAAAACAGTATATTTTGTTTTGATATTTAACACCCCGTAGTTCAAACACTAAGATGTTTAGGACATATGTTCATATAAAGTTTATTTTTAACTTTTATTGTAAAAATACCCCTTTAAGTTTGTCGGTTAAGTTAATAAATTTACCTCTATTAGTTAGTTATAAATGCATACTAAAATAGAAAACGGTTCAGTTAACAAAAAACTATATTAGATTATTTATTTTGCGACTTTCAATATGACACGGTTTTCTTTGTGGTTTGTTTCAAATTAATAAAAAAACTAAGCTTTTAAGTAAAATTTTAACAAATATGTTTAATTAAAAAGGCCAATAGTATTTTATAAAAGTAAAAATGTCAATTTACCCATTTTAAATTGCCTATAAAAAATATAAATATTAGTCTCTTTCATTAGCAAATTTTATTTTTTCTAATATTTACTAAAAATGAGTATACAGGGTGTTCGGACTTCGTTGCAATTGCAGGGTATCTTGGTTATTATTAAAGATAGAGACTTAAGGTTTTCGCGAACTGTTGCTACTTTTTGATGAAGCAAAAGATGACACTAAAAGATTTTTCATCGCCCCCTTTAATTCTGACTTTATTTTTGTACCTCCTTATATTTCATTTGTTTTTAACTTACAACAAAAGTAAAAACTAATATTAGTAGATATTTTAACGAAGAATCCAGGGCTGCGGTTAGATTTGTTAAATATTTTTAAAATTTTGAGATATGAACCAAAAGTATGATTTTTTTAATGGAACACCCTGTATATTTTTAATAAATTATAGCGGATAAATACTATTTTACAAATGTATAATACTTAATAGTTCTTTTATATTTATAAACCCTAAATTGATGTTAATTTTAAAATTGAATTTCGCATAGTGAGACATGGTACAGATCATAACAAAAAAGAAGTGAGCTCCTCAGTTTATAATTTGTTTAAATTTTACAGCAACATAAAAGTCTTAACTACTTGACTTCGCCCAACACCCTTATTTACTTCAGTTTACTTCAAGTTTGTTCACCTACTATTTAATTAAAAACTGAACATGTTGGATCAGATCCAATATGTTTTACCCAAAACAGTGTTTAAAATCAGTATAAATTTATAATAATTTTTAGAAAAACATTTGATTTAAAACAAAACAATAAAAACCATTTATGACACTGATACCTTTAAAATTTAAACTTCAGTTATAATTTTGATTACTGTATTATGCACGCTTTCCTACTATTTTGTTTTAAATCAAATATTTTTCCAAAAATTATGCATACATACTGATTTTGGACACTGTTTTGAGTATAAAAAATTGGCACTGATCCAAAATATTTAGCTTTTAAGTAATTAATAGGTGGACTGAGGAACTGAGGGGTGACTGAGGGTGCTGGGAGGAGTAAAGTGGTTTAAACTTTTATGTTGCTGTAAAATTTAAACAAATTTTAATCTAAGGACTAACAATATTTTTTGTTATGAAGTCTATATTATGTACTTACTATGCGAAATGTAATTTTAAAATTAAAAACATCAATTTAGGGTCTATGTCTGAACATGGAAAAAAATGAATTTTGCTCTGTATGTCAAAAGCAAAGGGGAGCATAAAAATGTTTTAGTGTTATCTTTTGTTTTATCAAAAGTAGCAACAGTTCGAGAAAACCGCAAGTCCCTATTTCTAATAATAACCAAGATACACAGACAATTGCAACAAAATTCGGAGACCCTGTACAGTGCCTTCCATATAAAACTAGCTACCCAGTATAATTACGTTATATGTGCAAGTATAGAAAATCTTGGAGGACATCAATTTTACTTTTAAAAAAATACAATTTTGGGTTGGAATTTACCTATTTAAAGTTATAAACATCAGAAAGATCAAATAAGGGAAGAAGTCAAGTCATACTTTATCTGAAAGGGTTTTAAATTCTTTTAGATGGTCTTTATTCTTTTTAAAATGGTTAGGTAGTTTCCAAAAGAATTCACCATAAATATTAGCCACTATAATTTTATGATTGTTTAAAATAATTAAATAAAATTTATTTTGTAAGTATATAACTCTTAGTTTAGCGAAAAACGACCCTGACATTGCATTTGTATTAACAGTCTAGATAAAAATTTAAAATAAAAATATTTTGAGGTTGATTCGCCAAAAGTAGTAAGTGGGCAGTAATGACATTTTCTATTTAAATAGTTAATCGTTTTTGGCCAAACCGAAAGTGATAGAAAGAAAAATAAAGTACAAAATAAGAGTCAAATTTTATTTTATTTAAAAAATTATTTTAAAAAAATTCTTTGGGGAATCCACGAAGACTAAAGGCTAGGTAGTAACTTTAGCAAGGTAAGAAGGAGCTTTGTTGGACACGGGACTTAAATAATACTTAAAGATTTGGGGAACGGAAAGAGAAGACCTCCACGGGCAACAGGTTCCACATTCTAGAAACTATAGGGTAAAGAATAAAGTGGGAAGTTCAGGGCTGGTTCAGGTAGACCGCATAGGGATGCATACATGCGCCACCACGAGTTTCTCAGCTGGAAATCGTAAGTGAAGGAATTATACAGGACAATTAGGGGCACCCTCAGACGGTCAATAATATTGTGGCAATATTGATAATGATTAACATTATTAAAAGTGTAGAATATTAGAACAATATTATAATGTCATGTCAATGTCATAATACGGTAGGGTGTCTGAAAAGTTTTGAGATATACGCACATTTATTTGATTTTTTCAAAATAATTTCCACCACATTGAATAAACTTTTGCATTCTAACAAACTAGTCACTGAAAATAGCTTTCCACTTTTCATTTGAAATTTCAGCGCATATTTTGTCCCAGGCCTCCAGTAGCGCGTCTTCCGTTTTAAACTTTTGTCCTTTCAGTTGGCTCTTGACAAAAGGAAACAACCCAAAGTCACTACGGCGCCAAGTCGGGGCTATAAGGCGAATGTTCCAAAAGTCTCAAGCCTGCATCTGTCAAAATTGACTGGTAAGTTCAGCTCGATGAGGTGTGGCATTGTCATGATGAAGGTACCAGCTAGCGAATTGCGAGTTTGGGCGAATCACTCTTAACTTTTCTATAAGTTTTAAAAGGCATACTGTAGTGTACCAGAAAGCATTAACGGTCTTCTGTTCTCAGAGCACAACATGTTTAATTATTCGTCTTGAACCAAAGAAAACAACTATCATTATTTTTTTACAGATCTTGATTAGCGAACTTCGGTCGGAGTCACCCTCGAGAACCCATATCTCATTATGTTGTTTAGTTGGGACGTCGTAATAAAAGAGTAGTTTCCTCTTTCATGATGATCGACACTATGTCTTTAGATTTACCCTCCTGGAATTTGGACATAATTTTTTTACACCAATTCACTCTTTGTGTCTGCTGCTCGGGAGTTAACTTGTGTGAAATCCAAAGAGTACAAATTTTTCTAAAACCCAAGTGCTCATGTATGATCGTGTGTAATGTTGCTAAACTAATGTTCAATGTCTCCTGTCGATAGGTAATTTGTCGGTTTGTTTCTATAGCTTTTTGGACGGCAGATATGTTTTCTGGGGTAACTACTTCACACGGTCGACCTGAGCGTGAGGTGTCTTCAAGCAAAAACGAGGCCCGCTGAAATTGTTTGTACCATCTGCATATGGTCGCACGAGATGGACAGTCATCAGCAAGTATTCGCTTTATTTCTTCTAAACACTGTTCTTGAGATAACCTACGTAAAAAGTTATATTTCGAAATTGCACGGCATTCGATAGTCGTCCAAGACGCCATTGCGCTAAAATCGCTGGACACGAACTGGCGCAAAACTGATAGTTTACAAATAACTATGTAGGACTATGACATGTCATGACATGTTCAAACAAAAAACATCAATGTTAGTTTCCTGCACCATTTAGTTACAAAGTATCTCAAAACTTACTGAACACCCTACGTATTTTGCGTAAATAATATTGCTTGAATAATATTGACCGTGTAAGGGATGCTTTATTTAGAACAGAAGCCATAAAAGTACTAATAAAAAGCGATAAATCCTCCACAGCCCTACGATGGGCGAGAGAAGGAAGTCTTTCTGTAAGTGAATAATCATTAATGAGGCGAGTAGTTTTTTTTTGAATGGAATTAGGAATGCTAATAGTTTTGGGGAAAGCCATGCTTTAAGTATGAGAACAATATTTTAAAGTGGGTCGGATGTGGGACACATACAAAGTTTATAAATAATAAGAAGAAATAATGTTTGGCTCGAAAGAGAAATCCAAGCATTTTTGTAGCTACCGTGGGTATAGATGCAATGTGTTTATGCCAGATTATTCTCAAAAGTGACGCCCCAAGAAATGCGTCATGAATAAAGGTGTCTTTGCTCTGCAAAACTTGGCCGCTTATAAGAAAAGAATGAGTATTTGATGACTATTTTTGCGACAAGAAACATGATCGTGTTTTGGATTTGTTAAAATGGACTATATTTTGGCGCCCCAATCGAATATTAAATTAAGGTCTTGTAAAAGAGATATCTGCATCGCTTTGCGTTTGCTTTTCAAATTGGGTTTAGAGATTGGTTTAGGAACCTAAAAACTGAAGTGGAGCGTACTATCGTAAAGGCTTGAAGAGTAGCAATCCACAATAACTGATCGAAAAGATAACCAGAGAGCCAGGGGAAGAGTTTATTTAAAGGACTAGAGAAAGCAAGAATATTAAGGAGCGCGTCATGCCAGACCTGATCAAAAAATGTGGATATATTAAGAGCAATGCTTTAGGACTCACCTAAAAACTTAAAAGACTTGTTTCATAATAAAACATTTAAAAAGTAATAGAGGAGGCCCGTGGCTTGGGACCCCAGTATTTATGGTTAAGTTTCTTAAAAACTCCCAAACCGATTTTAAAAAACTAAAAACCTTTAAAGAGAAATTTTAAAACTCTTTACCATAAGGTATCACAGGACCCGGTTTTCCTTTAAACTTTCTTACATTTGTGTTGGTGAGGGAGGCGACACCCCCAAACAAGTGAACTTTGATACAAAACGCCCAAACAAGTGAATTTTGACCCAAAACGTGTCAATCCGAAATTTAAAAATTAACTTGTTTCTATATATTTATGGGTTTTGGTAATTTTTTACCAGATAGAGAATATTCACCCTCTGTAGCAGGAATGGCAAACCTTCTCGTAAAGTACAAAAGCTGTTAGTTCAACACAACTACGTCATCAACAACCAAACGTTTAAATACAAAAACACCGACTTACCATGTATTTTTTTACCACGAGCACGTTTAATTATAGCAAAGAATAACTAGCCACCGCAAATTTGTAGAGATAAAGGGTTTCTGTAGTCGGTAGAGATTTGTATTTGAGGCATTTTGATAATATCAAAGCATGACGTAGTGGTGTTGAACTAACAGCGTTGAACTCTATCAATGTGCCATTTTTGTCCGAAAATGTAAAATAATGTCCTAGCTTATAAAAGAGCAAAATATCACTTTTATGATAGTAAAACTATTAAAGATCAAAAAAAGGTGTGTCCTAGGTGTCAAATGAAGCCATGAAATACTTTTCAGAGTAAGGTAAAAATAGAAGAGCAAAAGTCTTCTACTTAAAACCTCAATCCTTGCCCTTCCGGCCGCTATATACTATTCATTCACAAAAAAACATCTACACACTCGCGTGCCCAAAATTACATATACCTTGCGTGCCATTTGTGCCACTCGCTGTGCCATTGGTTTATTGTCGTCCCATAATGTAGGTTTTTTAATCTTGGCAATGTTTGCTTAAACAATTTTTGGGTAGATTCAAATTTTAAAATCCTTAATGTACTTTTTTTAACTTTATTTTTGAAGATCATCTCAACTTTTAAATAAAATATGTTTTTTCTTTTTAACAAGTTTAAAGAATTCTTCATTATGTTTCTTAGTCATAATAATATATGGCATTGTCGCAGTAGGGCTAGATTCCTTTAGGGGAAAACGGTAATTGTTAAATTGATGATCGCCAATTTTAAAATTCTGTTTGCGGGGATTTTTTGGGGCGAGATCCCGACTTAAAAGAATGTGAAGTATTTCGACAAGTTTTTATTCTTAAACTATTTATTATTAGTTATTAAATTAAAAACTACTTTACCATGTTCTCCCATTTTTCTTGAAGCAGTTTTTGAGTTTTCTACTACAATTTCTTAATATTTGATTTTTTACCTTTGAAAACCGTTTTTCTGAGTTTATTTTACCCATTTTGCTTTAAAATTGCAAAGCTTTACTTCCATTTTTTTTTTAATTACAGTAGCCATGGCGCCAAAGCTTTACAAGTTTATGAAAATGGTTAAATTAATAAAAACCTGATTTTTTTTAAGAGGTGGAAATCAAATATTTAGTATTAATTTAGCCTTAAATCAAGAATTGTTTGCAAACTGTAAGAAAGATATAGAAAAACAAGGTGAACATGCTTTTAAGTTTGATAATGGATATCCCTGAAAACAAAACAAAACGAGTCCGCTTAAAAAATCTGATTTGTCATTAGCCCCCAAAAGTTCATACAAATTTGATTAAAATCGGCGATGCGTCCGTAAACAATTACCATAAAAATTTCGTTGAATATGTGATAAAGATAGCTTTTTTTTATCATATTTTTGCCTTCACTTTGTATGTAGCAAATTTTCATTGTCTAGTACAGGCAAATGCACACAAAATATAAATAACAAGTCTTAAAAGACTTAAGCCTTTCTGCGAGAAACGCATCCCAATAACTTTATTTGTTTTAAAGGCTTCGAGCAAGCGCATAGTGGCAAGCAAAATGGGCAATAAAAATGTTTTTGATTATTTTTTTCTTAAAAAACACCCAGAATTTTCTCCATTAAAAAATAAGCTTATTATTTTAAAAACACCCTGTATAGAAAATTCTTTATTATATTAAAATAATTCAAACAAAATGAACAAACATCCAAAATTTATGACAAACTGCCCCTGGAAGTAATTATTTCGATAATGGACTTGTTTTACCTTCTCTGATAAAATTATATTTTAATGGATTAACTTTTTCTTGATTTATTAAGGATTGAATTATTAATTTACGCTCCAAATAATTAAATAAATTTTATGCTGGATTTATAGGGACATGTTTTTTTTTGTAAAAGGGCAAGGAAATCATTGCGAACGAATCAACGATACTTTTTTAAAAATTGTGTTTTCTTTTATTTTATCTACCAAATATACCGAATATTAATTATGTAATAGTCCCCGGGCGAATAATGGAAAGGGACATTGACGATAAGAACACTTTTAATCAATTTTGGGGGTTCTTTTTCTTTAACGCGCCTACCACAGAATATTCACATACCGCCATACTAGTCTGAACTCTACATAACAATACTACTAATATACGTTTATTATTATTAAACCAAAGCCAATTTATAAAACTGTCTTTTGATTAAACCGAAAAATGCATACTTAAAATCCTTAAACGATGGTAAGGTATTTTGATCTATTATTCTTAGGAAATTCTTGCTGTTTGTCAACAAAAAACTTCAAATTCAGTAGATGTTTGTCTGATAATCGTCCTCCTTTGATTTTAAAAAATAATTATTTTCTTCTTTACCTTTTGTAACTTATTTTTGTACATATGCAATGTATACAGCAACCCTAGAAATCTTATAATCAACAACAGTACTCTTCTGTGTCATATTTAGAAATTAAATTTAAAACAAAAACAAGCCTGTTTTTAAAACATGTCGATTACACACCGTCCTCTAGGGTCACCATAGATCAGGTCTATGCTATACAGAGGTTTTAGAAATAGATGTTTATATTTTACAGTGTGAATCCTTAGGTGATTTTAAGAAAATTATATATTCGTAATAGACTTTTATAAAAGGAACCCTCATAAATTACACACACATACATATTAAACGTGTTCTTATCATAAAGTCCATTTTATTACTGGCCCATATGCCTTTAAACCAGCAGCATTCACTTAATTTCTAAAAAAATTAATAGGGTATATAATAATTATAGAAATGCTGAAAAAAATTGGTCAAGTGCTGAAACAATTTGGGAGACGCACGCACCAAAAGACATTTTTTGGCATACAAAAAAATAATATATATTTTGACAGTACCGTTCATGAGGGGTTTAAGGTAAATATTTTTTGAGAGGAGAATGGTACACCACTGCATTTTTCTGATTTTTTTATTACCATTAAGTTTAAAACAAATTTGGTTTTTCAACATTTTTGTTTGATGTACGGTTTTCATGTAAATAAATAAAATGTGAAAACTGTGTCACTTAGTTTTTATTTCAAAAAAGCGATTCCATAAATGCGAATTAAAACACTAAATTTTGAAGTTATATTTAAGGCTAAAACAATAACTAAACAAATAATTTTGTCCTATAATGGTTAATAATTTTAGTTTATTTATTTTCTGGAAGCTCACGTTTAAACAAAATTATATTTGGCTTTTTCCAGAATAAAAAATTTATTTGACATTTCAATAAAGAAACTTTTATTTACTTTGAAGAACTATTTTGTCCAGGCATAATAAATTAAAAGTTAAAAAGTACTTTAAAAGAAAACAAATTATTAAGATATTTAATATAAAATCACTTATTATATAACATAATCTTCCAGAAAACAAATAAACTTTTTAAACTGTAATGATAGTATTACGCACTAACATTTTTAACATACTCTGACTTGAGGGAGCAAATTATAAGGAAAACAACGCTTTTATTTAAATGTTTGCATTTACAGGCTAAGTAATTAGTTTTGTACCGCTACCAATTTTTTTTTCAACGTAAATAAATTTAAAAGTTTTGTTGAGTTTAAGAAAAAATACATTATTGCAAAAATATTTTCTCGTAGAAATTATTTTTAATTTTATTGTATACATAATTATATATTATTAACAACAAACACTAAATTAAATACAATTACTATTTAAACTAGCAAATATTACCAAACTAAGCGTTTTTAATTTTTTTCTCATGTATTTTGGGTGGGCCAGGGATATAAAATTAAGTAAGTTAAATTTTATTTTTAAAAACAATAAGCAAAATGCACAAAAAACTCTAAACGTTTAAAAATATTTTTACGTGCTTAATCCAAATAAAACATAAAACTTTTCATTAAATTTACTGGCGCACTTTTTTTTAATGAAATATTCATTGAGGTACCGCTCGAGTCGACACTGAATTAGCTATATTTAATTAAAATTAATTTTAAAAAATCCTTAAAATTAACAAAACCACTGCTTTTTTATCAATTCTAAATAGGATATATTAAAGCCAATACCAAAAAAAAGAAAAAAATAGATTTTTTTAAGTTTTACCCTGTATCTGGAAAACAAATCATTTGCAAACTCATGTTTATATCAGTTTTTGTTTATATTTTCTGATGTAAAATATGTCCCTAAAATTTTATAACAACATTCTGTAACAACCTATATACAGGTTGTTGCGGATTGAGACGTTGGGACGTTTTGGAGTAATTAAAATAGTATAGCTAGCCCCTTCTAGTTTACACTATAAAACTAATATAAGATCCAAATAGGACACAACAAAAGAGATAGAAACCAAATTTTAATAAAATATTTAAAACGTATTAAAAATTATTGAAAGAAATAATTAGTTATTTATTATACAAGGGGAAAAATTCTAGATTTTAGTTCGAGGTTGTGTTGGTCTCCTGTCGCGAAGCGAGAGAGAGACAATAAACCGATAGCTAAAATCTAAAATTTTCCGGTGTATAATACACATTTTTTTGATGGAAAAAAGGCCACTTATTATTAAAAAATCATAATATTAAAATCAGAAAATTAATTATGTAAAATTTGAAGTTTCAAACAGGTCGACTGGTATATTTAAAAACACAATAAGACCTTGCTCTACTATGGAAACTCTTAAGAAAATTATTTAGTATCAGCAATGTAATTTTGTAATTTGATTGATTGAAATTAAAAAGTTAAAAACGAAAATCGTCTGTTTAGTAATTATTTGGAATATTATAAAGTTAAAAAATATCTGACTGGACTTTATAATGTAAATGTAAATTCTGTATAATAAATTTATCTAAAATAAATATTTACCTTTACTTACGTGTATGTATATGTCCGGAAAAAGAAGTACCCACTTTTTCCCCACGGAAAAAAGTAATTTTATGAAAAGTCACATTTTAGTACCTGCTAACAGAAATAAAATGTTAATTTTTTTGTCCGTCACGGAAAAATAGTTATTTAGTTATTTATTATAAGAGGAAAAAAGTTGTAGAATTTAGCTCGACTCCCGACGCGAAGCGGAGGGTGGCAATAAACCGAGAGCTAAAATCTAAAAAGTTTTCCGTGTATAAAACATTCTTTTTCTTTTATAGAAATAACGACGACTTATTATTAAAAAAACATAATAATAAAGTCAGAAAATTTATCATATAAAATTTGAAGTTTCAAACTGGTCGACTGGTATATTTACAACACAATTAGGCCTTGCATTACTCTGAAAACCTTTAGAATGTTATTTAGTATCTGACAATGTTATTTTGTAATCTGACGTATTAAAATTAAAAAGTTTTAACTAAAAGCAGTCTTTTTAGTAGTTATTTGGAATAATATAAAGATAAAAATTATCCGACTGGACTCCTAATATAAGATAAATGTAACTTCTTTATAATAAGTTATTCTAAAATTAAATATTTACCTTAACTTACGTGTATAAATGTCCGGGAAAAAGTAATCTTATGAAAAGTCACATTTTAGTACCTGTTAACAGAAATAAAATGTCACTTTTTTTTCCAGTCACGGAAAAAACATTTTTTTTTTCTTTACTACTTAAAGTTGGCATTTATTAAAATCGTTTTCACCGCACAAATAAGAAAAACTTCATATAAACATATGTCCTAAACGTCTTAGTTTAAAAATTAAAAAAGTTTTTTTTAATATTTAACACGCCGTAGCTCAAAAACTAAGACGTTTAGGACATATGTTTATATGAAGTTTTTTCTTATTTTCTGTTGTAGAATTGCTCCGTAAAGTTTGTCGGTTGAGTTACTGGATTACAATGCAATGTTTTATTTTTTTTAAAATTTTAGTTTTAAATGGCACTCCTAGTTTTTTTGTATCATTACTTATGACCTTGTAATAAGAATTGTACATTGCCTTTGGGTTAACCTATACCCAAGTTAGGCGGTTTTTACAATATTTTCATTTTAAATAATTAACTAAACTATTAGTTTTAATAGTAATTGAATCGGTCATTTGAGAAACAGCAAATGTAATATTTTTGGCCATTTTGATATTATACTGTTAATTCCATATTTAAGGGTAAATACATCGAATCATACAGAAACATCACTTGTCTGATAATATAGCACAATTTTATTCTCCTATTAATATTTGATTCCGTTTAGTAACGACACAAGTCGGTGACATGTGCTCTTCTCGAAGCATTATAAGTAGGCAGATTTTGTTTTGTTGTTTGTTATTGTAAAACATGGCGTCTACAAGTAGTAAAAGTGATAATTCTTCGATAAACTTAGCACAGTATAAGGAAAAAGAAAGTTATACAAGTGTGAAATAACAAAAAATGCTAGACTAAAAGTTGAAGAATATATTAATTATAAAGGTGCTGAAGTATGTTGTAAAAATTGCAAAAACTAAAGAGATTGCTGATTTTAAAAGTTGGTGGCCGAAGTTCTAAAAAAAAACATTTTGTTCATTGAATCTCTTGGTAGAGGTGTGCCAAGGGCCAAAAATGTACATTTTAAATTTCGAACTTTACGCATTTTAGATATTCTTCAAATGAACCTGGGGTAGTTGAGGCGTTTAATTTTATAGATGGTGTTACAAGCCATAAATTTAGACTTGCCACTTTCAACTTATTACAACTTCCTACCCCTGTTCAACAACCAACTTATCTACAAGGATAGGTTCCTATAAATTCAAAAAAACTTGATGACATAGAGCCACTTTTTATACATTCCAAAAGATCACCAACGACTTCTATACAGAGATAATTAGAGTAAATTCGACAAGAACTGAAAATGAAGACCATTGGTATTGTTTTTTTATATTGTAATGTTTTTTCATATATTACTCAATATAAATATAACCTTATTTGCTAAGTTTTCATGTTCATTTCAGAAACATCACATGTCGCGTATTTTCAAATACCCATATTTTTTTAATTACTTTTCTTTAAGGTTCAAATATTATCGTATTTTGTCAGTAATCTGTCAGGTTTTTAATGCTAATTATTTAAAAACAATTTTGTCAACTATCCTTTTAGATTTTCAGTTTTTTTATTTTCTGTAAAATGCTTTAAAGCTGACATGTGCTGTTTCTCAAATGACCGATTCAATTGTGGTAGCGGGTAGAAATGATCCGAAGCAAATTAGTCATATTACTCAGAGTCGCTGTTTAGTTTTTAGAAATGATTGTTTTTAAGAAAAGTTATCATATGGTTTATAAACACCGGTAAAGCATATAAAAAGGTTGATACCTAGTTTAAAATAGTTTAGTTAATTTTTGTAAAGCATTTTTCCTGGGTTGTGTTTAATTGAGGTGTTACATTTTGTATAGTCAACATATGCGAAACAACTTTTCGTACTTTATCGATAATATAAAAATTAACCATATATCACTTTGCGATAATTTCTACAGATACCATAATTTAACTTTAAAACTAATTTAAACAAAAAAGAAATTAAAATATTGAAAAAACTAGTCGACTAAGGTTTAGAGCAAATCTAAAGCAATGTATTAGTTAAGAGTAACCATAAAAAAATTGATAGGTATTAAAATGACTCATGATTTAAAAAAATACAGCGTGTTCCATTTAAAATAAGAAAGTTTTAAAGGTTTTAATTTTTCTCAGTTTACCACTTGTTACTCAATAGCCTGTAAAACTAAAAACATTTTATTAATAAAATGTACAAATATTATCCAACTGCCTGCACAGACAACTTTAATAATATTGGAAATTGGAAAAATGTTAGCGTTATGAAAAATGTCCTGAATTTCTTCTTTTTCCAAAAGAAACTACAATATTTATTCTAAATTTGGTTATTTAACCCCATATAACCCACAACAAAAAGTTAAGGATTCTAAAAGAGAAATTTACCAAAAATATAAAGTACAGGATAATCCATTAAAAAAAAAATTATTATACCGTCATGCCTTTATGAGCAATCCTGTATACATCAAAATACATTTTATATGTGAAGTCAATGCCTGACTAATACTGACTATATACCTACAAAAAAAAGTGTTATTGATAATAAGTAAACTTCTGACTTACCCTGTCACACAGTAACACCATAAAAAGAACTTTAAAAGAGCCTGTAAATAGAAAACATTGAAAAAATGTACTGTATTTTCAAATTGCCCAACGGCAGAGGTGGTTAAATACATTTAAAATTTGCCAACATCAATACCAGTCATACCTGCGCGCCGGCAAAGCCACCATCGTTGGGCTTAGTAAATTCTAATTTCATGTATGGTAGGTATAGGAGCCTCAGTTTACAAAATCTTAGGTGTGATCAAATACATACAGCTAGCCATACACTGGCTCATCTACTATAAGGAATACGAAGAAAATATTTTATGTTAAATATAATGTTTAAACAAGAATATGTTAGTAACAGTTGCTCGCAGCGATATTTATTAGGTTTACCCTTTTTGTGCAAAAAGTATAAAAGAATAACATTTATCTACCAAAATTATAATATACCAAGGCAAAATTTCAAAATTTACCTTGAAGAGCAAAAACAAAGTAGCTTTTAAATCCTTACTTTAAAAAGCCAGTATACCAAATGTTGTTAAAAAATGTCTAATATATGTAAAATAAAATATTTTAAAATAACCAAAATAAAACAAAAAATTTAAGACCCTGTATCTCGCAACCAATTAGCATTTCCTTATAAAAACTTCTGCATGATTTTAAATCTACAATGCAATCATAAGATATTTATTTTTTCAGAAGTATACGAAGTATCTCAAACAAAATGAGTTTTATTCAGAAGAAAAGTACCCTTATTTTTAAAAAATATGAAAAAATATTATTAGGGAAAAATGTAAGGAAAGAAAAATAACCCCTAAATATTTAAACTTATTCATTTATAAGGAAAAAGTTTTTCTTTAATTTTTTATTCGATAACAAGCGTTTTTGTTACTTTTTACTGTTTTGACAGTTGTAAAGCTTTTTAAAATATTTTATTGTAAAATAAGTTTTAACAAATTTAAATTTTCATCGTTTTATCATAAAAAATAAAAAAGAAACTGTTTCTTTCAAATGGATGAGTGTGCATATTTAAAAGTAATTTTTATTTTAAAACTTTTCTCTTAATGATAATTTTCTATATTTTCAAAAATTTCCTAACTAAAAAGAGAGCTTCCTTAGTACTACTCCACGTGATCAAAATTACTTTGTCAAAAGTATTTATCTGATAATTTTCTCATTAAAAAAATTAAAGGAGGGGAAACTCATTTTCTTATTATATTTTCTTAAATAAAATTATAATATATTTTTCATAAAATTGTAAAGCTCACTTTTAATCACAGCGGCAAATGAATATGCAAATTGGTTTATTTAAAAGAAAAAAACTTTTTACCATTTTTTTGTGATAACTTCTTCTAGGTAGTAGTTATTTAAAAATAACGTCCGTGGTGGCACTACCGCGTTGTCTAAAAGGTTGTGAATTGTCTAAAGGTTAAATTGGCAGCTTCACAGTACGTTTGTTATTTTTTTTTTCTTTGCATCTCACAAGGCTTATGCCTAAAATATACCAGTGCCGGGTTACTGAATGTTTAACCCAATATTGTCGCCGTCAGCATCAAGACTGAAACTGCAAAATGCAACTGCATGTTTCAGTGCTTGGATAACGTTGACGGAACACGACAATATTGGGTTAAACATCCAGTAACCCGGCACTTACGGTACACTGGTAGCTTAGCATGCCTCTCGTGAGCTGTCATAAAGATAAAAAAATAACGAACGTACCGTAAATAATTTTTAACCTATCGCTCATACTACATTTGAAATGAAGTAGCACTAATGTAGACTTTAAATTTCACCCCTATTTATAAAAATTAATAACAAAAAAGTATTCTTTGTTTTTTAATAAACAAGTCTGCATATTTCAAATGTTATTTTTATCTAAAATCTTTTCTTTTTAAATTTTTTAATATTATGAAAATAAGTGCTAATTTGCTTTAAGTAAATTGGATATATTAAATAACAAAATAAAAATTTAAAATAAACTATTATTGAATTCATTTTTACCAGGGTCCAGGGTGAAGCAGATTTTGGTTAGTGAGGTTTTAAAGATATTAACAAACTTATGATTTTTTTATAGAACACCCTGCATATTTTTTTATTTTTTAGTTTAAAGGGATGCACGTGTTTGTTAAATATACAGGGTAGATTCAAAATCGATCACAAAACTTAAGTGATTCTACTTGACGTCAAAATAGGTGAGCTTTACTACTTTTTTTCTCAAATGTCATCCGCTTTGAGTTCAAGCCGTCAAAGTTTAGTTTTCATTTTGTTTTTCTTTGTCACAAGCATTTATTTTTAACCAATACAGGCTAATATTTGAGTAAACAAATTGAGCCTGCAGATTCTAAAAACTTAAGACGTACCTTTTAAACACCGCTAGAGGGCACTTTTACTCAAAACTTAAAATTTAAACATCATAACTCATTTATCCATTTTTTCATAAAATTGTAAAGCTTCACTTTTAATTACAGCGTTGCTATAGCTATCGCAATTGAAATGATCAAAAGCATATTAAAAACACCTTTTAATTATGCAAATTCGT
Source organism: Listronotus bonariensis (assembly GCA_014170235.1). Lineage (NCBI taxonomy): Eukaryota > Metazoa > Arthropoda > Insecta > Coleoptera > Curculionidae > Listronotus > Listronotus bonariensis. Next base: position 36,021 of record JACEGR010002879.1, read on the forward strand.
TTATTTAAAAGAAAAAAAACTTTTTACCATTTTTTTGTGATAACGAACGTTTCTGTGACGCTTTGTCAGTTTTTAACATTTCCTTACATACCACATTTGGAAATAAGTATGCATCAATGTGTAAACTTAAAATTTCACCCTCAATTTATAAAAATTGATAACAAAAAGTGTTTTTTTTTTGTTTTTTAAATAAACAAGTTTGCATATTTTAATGTTATTTTTAATTTTTTAAATCTTTTCTTTTTATTATTATGAAAAATAAGTAAAATTTATATTTTTTAATTGATGGTAGTTATTTAGAAACACGCCAAAAAAAATAACCACCCCAAAAAAAAAAAAACAAGTAACTAGAGTCTGCCACCGTTGTCAAGATAAAATTGAATACAAATAAAAAAATTTAAAACATTAACTATTATTAAGGTTAAAAATTTTAAATTTTTTCGCTTTTTTAGAAGATTCTAAAAACCATTTACATTAAATGTCAAATATGTTTGTTTGATTAAAGTGTCATAGTGACATACATAACTGGTTGCTGGTGTAGTTATTATTTATAATACAAAAAAGTAATAACTTAGTTGATTTTTAGTTTTCCTGAAGATACTTCAGTATAAAGCAAAGGTAACCATGTGTTATTTAAATTGACTGAAATTGATGCTACACAATTATCATTATTTAGTAATATATAGGGTGAGTCAGAAGTCTGACAAAGTTCATTTACTCGTTATCCATAAAACTTTTGAATTTATTTTTGCCTAGGTATATAACCAGGCATAAACTTTACATTTTACTAATATTTTGATGTATACAGGGTAGCTTACAAAAGCGTGACTGAATAAAGTTGTTTTTTTAAATAGATTACCCTGTATTTTATATATTTTTTAATTTATCTAATAGTTTTTTTTAAGTTATATTGAATCTTCATATTTAGAAAATATTGTTTGCTTTGGTAGACAATTACCTAGTAGATCATATTTTTACATTAAGTAAATAAAATTTATTTGGATTAGACAGGGTATCGAGGAAACAGTGGTAAACTTAAAGAAATTTAAACCTCCAAAACGTTTTCTTAAGGTTGCCCTATACTTAAGGCAAGTACTTTTTGCAATATTTTCAATTTTTTCTGGTGGACCAAACAGAAACTTTTAAAATTTAGGAAAAATTGTTGTTTGACAAATAATGATTATTGGTAGAAAGAAGGTAGGTAAATTATTTTCAGTTACGAAGAGAAGAAACTTTTAAAAAATAATTAATTTATAAATAACATCTTAAAGATTGGTTGGTCAATTTTTTTAAATGATAAGGCGGTTTTTTAGCTCTAACTGATAATTATAAATTCTAGCGGCGCCGCTAGGGGCAATCTCACTGATGTTACCGACAAAAAAAGTATGCGCCACTGACTTTTTAAAAGTTTAATTTTTCTTTTTTAGGCTGCAGCCAGCTATAAATTTTTTTCTCCTGACATTTGTTTGTATCTTGGTTTATTTAAAAAAAATTAAACCACTTTATTTTGTATTTAACATGGATCTTTAACATGGACTTTTGCATCTTTGTAACTAAACATAATTTACTTACAACAACAACAACATAACAATTTCTTAAATTTTAAACGCCTCTGGCCCACCTTGTATAACGTTTCTTTATATTATCCGATAAAATTTGCCCTTAATTTTTTTAACATTATTTATCACTCTGTAGAGTAAACCAACAGTATCTGGTTAATATATTTTAGGAATATTTTGCTGAGAAAATAATTTGTTTGTAAATAAAAGTTAATCCTGTGTTCTGTTTTAATTAATTTAAAAGAAAACAAGGTATTTAATTTTGTACCTTTTAAAACAAGACAGGAATTACCTAAATTAGGTTAAAGCTAAAGAAAACAAGCTTTTTAAGTGTAAATGAAATTTTACCCCTTTTCATAAATTATTTTATACCGGGTTTTCCTAGCAAGTCCCTTACCCCTACAACGTTTTTATCTTTTAAGATTTAAAGACAAAATTGAAATTTGAGACATAAATCTAACATATAAATGTGCCCTGTTTCACGTATTTAGTTGTTTCCTCATTTCTGGTTTTTCCGGAACCAACCCAGGGTTTTTATTTTAAATAAGACACCTGGTATATTTTTACTTATTTAAATAGAAAATTACATTTCTAGTAAAATAACGCTGCATTTGCAGCGTTTTAACTTCAAACCTATATATTTTTGAATTTTAAAATTTTGATCTATAATGTCACGATACCTCTTGAATTGAAAGTAGTTACGGAAAAATAAATGTGACACTATTTTGTTTATTATAGCTTCTACAGACTCGACTAAATTTTGCAAAATTGTATTTATGGTCTTAAGTCAGCTTTTTAAATGGATTAAGGGGAGTTTACTATAATAGCTGAAAATATTTTTTCAACAATTTGATACAACACAATCAATATTTTAGTTAGAGTAAATTTAAAAAATCCGCATTACCTAGTTATTTATCCTAATAGCATTAACCAGCACATTAACCTGTTTTTCTTGTAACACTCTCAATGATTAATTAAAGTAGAAAAAAAGCACCATCTAATGCAGCCATTCTCAAAGTGTGCTCCGCGGAGCCCTGGGGCTCCGCAAAGCCTTTGTGGAGGTTCCGCGAGATTAATAGTTATAATAAAAAAATTACGTAAAGCGCCTAATCTAAAATTAGTTCTGTATGAAGCTGTTAAAATAAATAATTTCGTCAAATCACGTTCATTACAATCCCGTTTGTTCTCAATACTGTGTGTAAAAATTATGGCAGCAAACATAAAACACTACTGCTCCATACAGAAGTTAGATGGTTATTGGGGTAAAGCTTGGAAAAGACTATTTGAACTTAGACCTGAGTTGCAAACGTTTTTTACAGATTGTTTGCATAATAAACTATGGTTATTCCGGCTGTCTATTATGGCAAATATTTTTAAAAGCTGAACACATTTAATTTATCATTTCAAGGTAAGCAGACAACAGTTTACGTTTGTAACAAAATGACCTTCTTCAAAAAAAAACTAAGACTTGTATTATTTGTATTGGTAAGAGAGAAATTATAGGTTTAAATCACTAGGGGAGTTTGTTATGGCTAATTATTCAGAAATGTGTGATGATGATACGTTTGAAGAATTGGTCCAATATCTCACTAAAATGCACGCATCTTTTGAGACGTATTTTCCAAAAGGACAGGATACAATAATTTAAAATTATTTTATGGATTCAAAATCTTTTGTTACCCCACCTGATACATATATGAATCAGTTTTAGATATATCCAGCATTAAATCACCGTTCAAAACAATGCAATTTAACGATTTTTGTGCAGAATTCGTGATAAATATCCACTTTTTGCCGGATAGCAAGAAAACTGACCTGATGTAGAAAAATGGATCATATTTATAAAATTAAAACATATTTATTACCCGAAACCGGTTTCAAAACCTTTGACTTCAGACAAAAAAAAACGCAGACCAGTGGTATTAAAGATATGTCCTGTATTGGTTTGACGAATTTATTTCATTGATGGTATTTATTTAGGGCCATGCCAATAAAAAAATCCTAAAAAAAATTTTAAACAAGTAACTAAAATTATTAAATTCGACGTTTCGGTGGCAAGTCTGCCACCGTTGTCAAGATAAATTTAAATAAAAATAAAAATTTAAAAGTTTACTATTATTTAAGTTTGAAATTTCAAAACTTAGGCTTTGATTTTAGGATATTCTGAAAAATGTAGGACTTCGTCAAATTGACATTTAATATCAAACGTTTTTTCAGAATATTCCACAACCAAGGCTTTAATTTTATCTTGACAATGGTGGCAGATTTGCCACCAAAACGTCGATTTTTAGTTTTCAAATTGGTTGTTTTAATTTTCTTTTTTTTGAGTTTTTATTTGCGTGTACCCAAATATATCATCATTTTAAAGTTATATTATTTTACTAAACTAGTGTAATGTTTTTAAATATAGAGCGTGCTATTTTTATTAAATTCTAAAAAATACTGGGCCGTATTAGGGTTAAACCACATTGTGAAGTTCAACTAAATGGGCTTTGAAATATCAGGACCGTATTTAAAAAATATGAGTTAGTGATGTTAGGGGATTTTTGTTAAGTTCTGCGTGGTTTATTAAAGTAATTTAGTAACTTAAAATGTGGACCTAATTATTTTTAATAAATTTCTAAAAATGCGGGTCCGTATTACAATTACACCTCATTACCCACATTTAAATGTGCCTAAATACGATAATTTGTATATGTTTTCGACAACCTCGTTTAGCCAAAGTAACTACTTTTGGTCAAATATATAACATTAATTTGTAATTAAAAAATATTTTTGTTTTTATTAAAAAAATATTTTGTTCTTCCTTGAAAGGATTAATTTTTGATCTTATGTTTAAACAACAAACTTTATTTTTTTTTATCCAAGTCGGTCTGTTTTATCAGACTCCACAAGCTTGAAACCGGCTCCTTGGTCTATTTTGCCGCTTTAGGTTTTTGCTTCACCCAGCCTTGCAAACCGCAGACGACCAAGGACTTCACAGTAGCACCTTCCTCTTCCTGGCAGAACCTACATAGGTTTTCTTCTGCCAGGTCCATGATTTCCAGGTGTTTATTTAGTCTGCAATAACCTGTTAGTTGACCAACTATTATTCTTACTGCCTTTCGGTTGTGATTCAGAAGGTCTTTTGTAAATTTTGGCGAGTAAGCCTTAATGAATATTTTCGCTTGACGCTGTCCCGGTGTTCTCCTCCACCAGTCTTGTGATTTTCTTTATAATTCATGATCTAATAAATTACCTTACTTGGCATGATGATGAAAGACCACAAGAACCATACAAGAAATATTGAGGCATATTTCTTTTAAAAATTAAGTGTTTTAACTTCTTATCAGCAATTACCTAATAAAAGTAAAAAATGCCCAAATAAATAATGTCTAATTTAGTCTAACAAATTTTACTAAAAAAAGAGTTTTAGAAATTTTTAAGTTTCTTTTAAAGGTTATCACCCTGTATCTTGAAAACGAACAATTTTAGGACCCATGTTTATATAAACTTTTCCTTATAAAAATACCTCAAATTTTTTTTATCGCCATTAGAAAACACCCTGTATATTATTGCTAAAAATTCTTACTCCACTTTGGGTAAGGGTATTACTATTGCTTTTGTTTAGGGTGTTGAAGTAATGTTGGGTTTAAATTAGGTCGAATAAATCTAGTACGTCATCATAGACATTTTTAGGACATAGGCTTATTTCTTCGTGTTATAGCGAGTATTTGTTAGTGGGTCTTTTGTTGTTATCTCACTAAGTGGTAAGGTTTTGTCCTTGATAATTATTGGGAGAAAATTACTTTTGTGTTGTTAATGGCATTAGGTAATCAAATGTCTATAATTAGGATAACTTTAAAAGACATCTTACTTTTACATTTTATATTATAATAATTTATTATATTATCACAATTATTTTTCTTGTACATTTTACACTTTATTTTTTAACTGTTTTATGTAAAAAAAATCGTTAATTTGTAACTTCAGTGTCAATATGTTTTCAATTCAGTGTCAGTCAATCAAAACATAGCTAATTTTGGGCACTCAGGGTCATTTCCCGAAAAACTTTCGAACACGTTCATTTTGATTTTGGGTAAATGCATTTTCTTTCTACTTTTACCCCCTTAACTCCAACCCTCTATTAAACCACATCGAAAATATTTAATGGAAAGAGAGGTCGAGTAATAGTCTTTGCTATTGTTTTAATGCATAATATTAAATTGCATGTAGAAGCAAGGCACATTACTCTAAGAGAAAATAATGATCAGGGTTAAACCGTCTTTAAAATAAGATATAATTTAATCTTCCTGGCGAGGGTGTGACGACCCCTTAAACTTAGTGAATCACACCATTTATTTGATATCTCATGTTATAGAACGTTTATCACTTATTATATCTCCTTGGTTTATAATAAGCTTGCTTTTTCAGGTAATTTATTATTGTACATTAGGAAGCTACAAATCAAAATTTTGATAAGCTGTCATATTAACAAAAATAACAGAAGATTCAATCTTGACAATGGTTGAAATCGGGTCAAGAGACCTATAAAATAAGGTATTACTTGACCACTTTAAGATTTTGTTGGTAAGTCTCACACCTGCTGGAGCGTTGCAGCAAATATGTTGCATTCCAAAATCCAAAATTGACGTGTCCCAGTGTTTTTCCTATTATGACATAGAGTGCCCAAAATTAGCTCTTTTCTTTTCAAATGGCCACCTTGTATATCGAGTAGTACAAGTATCGCACCTTCTTGACCACGCTATAAACCTAGATAGAAATGTAATAATTTAAAAAATGGTAATAATATGTACTATTTAAAATTATATTGCAATTTCTATTTATTTTTGTGTTAGAAAATCTACAAGTCCATAAGCCAGTTTTTCTTGGCAAATATTTACACAAATTGTTTTATTATTTGAAGATAAATTAATTTAAAATTATGTTCTGACCCTAAAGTAAGTCCTTTTAGTAAATTAATATTAAATATATTTTATTTTTAGGCACAAATTCTCTAATGCTTTACCTAATGTTTTATTAAGTATTATAAACTTAACTTAAAAGAGAAGAGACCTAGGGGTATTCTGCCCCAAATAATTTTAAGGTGGCGGCTTGAAAATATTTGAGAATATATACATATTTATTTTTACTTTTTTTTAATTTAAATTAAAGTTAACATGAATGAAATTAATTTTACGAAAAGATCTTAGTAAATACCGTTTGTTTATTAATGTATGTATATAAAATCCAGTTAAAAAAATGGTTGTCGAAACTAGCAACGATATCGATTGTTAAAAATCGCAAAATCCCGAAATCCTAATTACGAACGTTCTCGTTCAAATTAAATTGTCTAAAATGCCAAACCGACCGCATATTACAAGGTTTGGGGTATTAAAAATTTTAGGACCAGGTTAATTAGATTGTTTCAACATAATTGGCCAGTATTAAATTTAAGTCTAATCGACCGTCAAGCGAGACTAGTGTTTTTGTTAATAATCTTACCTCATGTTTTCTAACCCTCAACTGGTAAAGGTTAGTCCAACCAACATTAATAAATTATCTTTAATTCTAACGATTTTGTGTAAAACAAAATATCGGCCAAATGCTTGCCGCGGCTTTGGTGGCAACTCTATACGATGGTCCACATTATCGGTAACTCTGAGAAATAATTAATTGTCGTTAATGTGCGGAAATAATATAATCCTCTCTAGATCCTTCCACAGGCAGAATTGCGGCACTTAAAAAAATAAAAATCCACGAGTGATTGTTGAAAACTCAACAAATCCACAAAGAGCGACTTTATGGTGCAGTTAATGGGCTGGTGGCGATGGCGTGGCGTCATTGGGCGGTACTTTTTCGAAAATGAGATTGGCCAAGCAGTTACCGTGATTGGTGTTTGCTATTGCAAGATGATAACGAACTTGTGGCTAAAAATTAAGGGTATTGACCCGAACAATATGTGGTTTAAACGTGATGGTGCCACATTTCTAACATCCAACGAAACAAATGCTCTTTTACACGAGAAATACAATGGCCGTGTTATCTCATGTCGTGGCGATGTTATTTGATCGCCACGATTGTGTGATTTGACACCTTCGGACTTCTTTTTTTATATTTAAAAGGAAAAGTGTTAGTGTTAAAACTATTGAAAATCTAAAGAATAAAATATTATAGCATATTTACCACATTACACCTCAATTATGTCTGTATAAGTCATTGAAAATATAGACCGTCGGATAAAGTCGTGGCAAGTATTTGGCCTACATTTTGTATAATTAGATTATATTATTTGCCACATATCTTTCTATAATGGTAAAAAATATTAAAATAGTTGTCTAAAAGCTTTTTAATAATTAACAATTAATGAAACATATTTGGATGCGACTCCCCGTGACGATTGTGCATAAATAAGGCACTATTTTGGTGTCCTTAGGAAAGTCAATTTCATTACTCACTATTATTTTAATCCAATATTAAGTACCTACCTATGTATAGTATTTAAGTAATTTAGGTCGTACTTAGGCTATAACAAATTTAATATACAGGGTAATTTAAAAATTGATCACGAAACTTAAAGCGGCGATTCTAGATAATAAAATAATAGTATAGAAAATGAATAAAATTTTAAAAAGAAGGTACAGGAGGCAGTAGGTTGATTCATTTTCGAGTTACAATCTCTCAAAATCCGTTTCTTTTGTTCTTGTATTTAAAGTTGGCTGCTTAAGCAAAAACCGATATGAGTCATATTTAAAGCATAGATAAAGTTAATTGCGTTTTATCATTTTAGTAAAGTTTGGTACATTGATTTTGATCTGTTAGATGGCTCTTAACCTACATTAATTTTTGTGTCATAAGTATTTCTTTTTTGGCAAAGGTGATTGTGATAATAGTCCAAGGGCCAGCGGATGACAGATCGCCTTTATGTTACCAAAGATCATATTTTGCTCTGTGACTCTTCTCTACCTACCTTACATGAAATGGGGCTTTACTAAGCCAAGCGGAGGTAGCTATGACGACATTCAGGTACGACAGGTACCTAAATTTGACCAAGTTTGGCGGTATTTTACTAACGCTGTAGTTTGGACACATTGGAGAGTATATTAAATGCGACCAAAAATAATATTAGTAGACGATTTAGCTGGTTGTATTTTGTGGCAGACTTTTGTTTTTTTTTTAAACTTTAAAATGTCTGCCACGAAACTACAGCCAGCTAAACCTTTGACCGTATTATTTTTTGTCGCATTAAATATACTCTTCCATGTGTCCAAACGGCAGCTTTGGTAAAATACTAGGAACCTGTTTTATCTGAGTGGCGTCATTGCTACCCTTGTTTGGCTTAGTGAAGCCCCATTTCATGTAAGAAAGGTATAGGAGAGTCATCGAGCAAAATATAAACTTTGGCAAAATACGGACGGTCTGCCATCCACTGGATCTTAGACTATAATTTAACTTAGTAATGGCACTAATAACAAAAATTATTATTTTATAAACACAATAACAGCACACAGTTAGATTTTCAATTAATACCTATCTCGTTGGAAACTATTAGTATTACTGCTCTTTAATTAATTAATCTAATAATATTGGGGTATAGCAATAAAATACTTTGACTTTGATATTTTTTGCGTAATAATGTTTGAGATGCCAATTATGTGTGCAAATTTGTTTACAAGTTTTTGTGTTAAAACAACCCTGACACTACAGAACCATCAAACCAACAAAGCTTATTTTTATTATTCATTTAGTAAATATTATAATACCAGTTTAATACCCAAAATGTTTTTAAAAGGTGTCATCTTTAGGTCCATTTTGTTTTTTTAGGTTTTGTCACGTCTCTACTAAGTCATCACAGAACAAAGAATATTTTTGTATGGATATTTAAACCTTTATTTGATGTATTCCGATTACAACTTAGTAAGTGATTTTTTAATTTCTAGGGGTAATATTTTCGGATATAAGGTTAGGGAAACTATATAAAACGCCATAAGTAAATTAATTTGGATAAACCTATTTAATTCTATTTTTATTTAAGTTTGGTTCTAAATTTAGTAGGTTTTTTAAAGCCGAAAATAAGGTACAAATTGTAATTTTATACACCTGTGATCACCTTTTATAAAAGCTGCTACCTAGGCAAAGTCTAAAATCTAACGAATATTATGATTTGCCACATAAAGACTTAATACATGCATTATTAAATCTATTTTATACATTAAAACAACTTAACAGCTTCTTAGAAGTTTTAGAAGGTTATTTTAGTTTGTTAAACAAACCAAAATTAATAACTAGTTCTACTTCCTATTTACATAACTATGTATTTCTTGAAATATGTTATAAACTTGACTAGTTAATTAGTTTTGTTAACAAAATTAAGGTTAGTAATGCTACTGACATTACAATGCGCCTGTTGTACTTATAATAAGTTTTTCTACTTATATTAAGAGATGGTACTGTAACATTGGGTACTATGCCAGAAGGGGCAATTCTGTCTAAGTCTCATAAAAATATATTGTTTTGCCTTTCTCAAACCAAACATTATATTATATGCACATATGAACTTTGATTTTTCAAAACACAACTTGGTTTAAAAATGTATACAGGGTGTTACAAATTCGATGCATTAGCATTGTTATCTTGATAATTATAAGAGATAAAGAGTTTGTTAAATTGGGGCAAAGTTGCGCTTTTCTATGCTAAACAATATTCCATTATAAAAATTTAAAATTTCGCAGTCGTTTGATAATTAAGTTTGTGCATTAGTGCATACTTATTTTGAAATGTATTAAGTAAAGAAAGCTTAAGAACTGTCAAAACAGCAAAAACTTTCAGAAACGCTCATTATCACATAAAAACTGTTTTAAATTTTTTTACTTTTAAATAAACCAGTCTGCATATTTAAAAGGTATTTTTAATCCTAAACATCTTTTCCCCATAAAAATTTTCAATATTATGAAAAATAGGGGTATTTTACTCTTGAGCAAAATGTATATTTTTTGACAAACCTCATATATCACTGCAAAAATTAATATCCAATAATTGCATTTTGGGTTTTACAATTAGATTATACAGAACTTTTTATAGAGAATAACTTTTCTTTGTTAAATTATTATTAAGAAAGTTTTTAATACTTTACGAATTTAAGTAGATAGCTGTATATACTAAATACTTTTAGCCGTAAGAGAAGCACTTTGGTGAAGAAATTTTTTATTTTGGAATTTGCAAAAAACGGTAATTTTTTGATTAGCCTACCTCCTCCCTCCCAGAGAATATCAAAACTTTAAAAGGCAAATCCTCCATTCGTATCTTTTCGTAAATTTTAATTATTTTTATGGACAAACAATAAATTTAAAGAAATTATCTACATTTCTCAAAACTGTAGCCAGTTGCAATTTTTCACTCTACATGTTTTTTGCTGAGACTTTTAAATGCCCATATGTACAAAAAAAGGCAGACGATTTTGCGAAATTCAGGAATTGTCAATAAAATTTAATCTAATTAATAAAAATACAAAAAGAGTATTGACTTTTAAAATTTTTGATTTTTCTCTTGGGGTCTAACCAAAAGATAAACTTTTTTCCTTTAGGCCAATAGTATCATTTATATGTTTGGTGTTAATTCTGTGTCTCATTTTTAGATGAAACAAAGAAACAAATTTAAATCCCAGTTGTGCTCCTGCTTCCGCGTATTTCCCTTTTTTTGCTTATTTCAAGACGCACGCACTTACCTACAGCGATCTTAAGGGACTCTGGACAAAATTATTATTTCCAAAACTAATAAAGATTGACATATCAAATGTTGTATTTTTGTAAAACTCTTTGGACGATCCTTATAATGGTGACATAATATACAGGGTGCTGCATTTAATAATATCATTCTTTTTGTCCCACCCTGTATTATCTTAAACTACTCTTTTAAACTACAGAATTACCCCAATAAACTGATATTTTTGTTAATTTTGTAGAATAAAAAAAAGGCAAGGGAGTATAAATTAATAACTAAAGATGCAGTAGTATTTATGCTTACTATACAGGCTGTATAGTTATCTGCAAAAAGAGACAAATTTAAGAAAATCGTCGAAACACGAAAATATTTATTAAGGATAAACGTGTTTAACAAAAACATGGACGGCGAACATTTCACCCCTCAGCCACCAGGCCCCTACCCCAAAATTTTAAATTGAAAGGGTAGTTGAGTGATACATCATTTTAAATCTCCTAACAAGTACTTTATAACCCTAAAATATAAAGTCAATATCTTTATCTACTACAAAATGGCAGTACTTTAAATATTAACCAAATACCTGATTGGGATGCCGTATTTCCATAACTAATGAAGTTTAATGTACTTAATGTGGTATTTTCTTTAAGCTCTAATGGTGATACTAGTAATAATATACAAGGTAGGACAAAAAGTGCATATTTTTTAATAATGGACCATGTATATTACTACTGTAGGTAACACTTACAGATTAAAAACGGTCTGATTTTAGAAGTGTTGCAAATAATTACAATTTTATGTATGATAGCCTTAATCTACATTACATTTGCTAGTAAATCGCAAAAAATTGTAAATATACCTTTTCATACTTTTTTGTGGTACAGTTAATTCGCCACGAAAAATAATAAATAAAAATCTGAACAATTTTCTTTAAATAAGAAAAACAAATTGATGGACATCAAATGGTGGGATCATTAAGATATAAATATTTAGAAATTTACATGTATTTGTCGTCTTTATCATATCAGACTCATAAAAACACCATTTTTTTTAGTTGTTTCAGTTTAGGTAAAACCTCAATTGATATAACTGTTATTTACCGGCAGTTTGTATGTACTTTAATGCGAAAAATCTTAATAATGCGTGGCCAAATCTATGATTTTCGAATATGATTATTTGGTCAATTTGGTGACATATTGACTTAAAGTGGGACCCATGCTAAAAAAGAAAAAATAAGGTTTCTGTCCACAGATCGCTGGACTGCGGCGCGGCGCCGCGCCGTCCTAAAATACCTACTTCGTTCTATTTTACCAGTTTTTATTTTTTTAACTCACGCTAATATTATAATTTATACGTAATGCTATAAAGCCTAAATATTAGGGTTAAGTAAAATTATTTTGGGGTGGGGTGGAATTTGTCACTTTATAAACAAGAAAACTTTTGAAAAAAGTGGTATTACTTAGCATCTCTAGGTGGCCCATTATTTTTAAAAAATCATTATAAATACACATTTTGGAGTGTCTTTTTATGCTAATTAAAAGCTATAAGATATTTTGACTTTTATTGTAATAAAAAAAGCAACAAAAAATAAAAAGCTTTATTTATCTACAAGAGTAGGGTCATATTTTGTCATTGTCAAATGTATTTAAATGTTAGGAATTTTTACACATATTTTTTTATATAATTTTCAATTATCAGTAAATTCTAAAGATCTTTTCACATAACTTAATATTGCATTATTTTTTCGTGCTTTTTTTAGGACGTACAGGCTTGGAAATGAAAAATAAAAAGGAAAATAGGTGAATCGGCCCAACAAGCAAGGCTACCGGAGAAAGAAAAATAATGTACCAACGACCTTTACCGCGAAAACACCGAGCCGTTAAATGATGTATGTTTCTTTTCTTGGGCAGCGGTGACAAAACTAAGGGATAAAATCAGTTAAACATCTAAAAAGCCAACAACCAAAATATTGGCTCTATAGAAGTTTTTGTGAGCTACCATAAAAATAAGAACCTAAATTTTAAAAAAACACAACTTTAAGTTAAAAAAGTAGAAATTTTTTACAAGTTTTCTTAATAAAAAGTTTAAACGTATATACATATAGAATATGTGACATAACACATTTTTAAAATATTTTGTGTTAGGAATTTTTTTATTTTTTAGCAGACACAAGCCTATTATAAAGTGTTTTATTATGCTAGGTGTAAAAATGATGGAAGATTTATAGACTTATTAAAAGGAGGATAAGCAAATTATTTGTCGTATATAACTATGTTTTAAATTTATTTGACAACATACTGCATAACTTACCTATCTATGACCGCACAACTTACAAAATACGAACTGTTAGTCATACTCGCACATATTATTTATTAACGTGAGCAAGTGTGAGTCGTATCTCTTATTGCAGTTTTCGCGGTTTTGTTTCTTTTCTGTAACTACTATAAAAGTGCAGTACTTTACTCAAAAATATTTTTTAACAACTACTACTAAGTATTTGCACCAAATGCCATTTTATTGTTAATATTAACATGAGTAGGTGTAAATCGTATGTTTTTATTATTTTCGGTACTACTTCCAATATGTAAATACTTTTTAAATAATTGGGTTGATTTAAAAGCATTTTATACCTAAATATACAAAACTATTATTTTTGTACCGTTGTTGAATTATTTTATTTCTTTTTACATAAAATATATTAGATGGTCTTTTCGTTGGGTACACGCCTGGAAAGAATGGGACCGCTTCGGTCCTGGTCCCGGAGTATACGAACTGACCCTGTTCAGCCCTATTGAATCCTATGAAGTGTCGCCGGTCAACAAATGAAACAAAATTTAAAAAAAAACCAAAAACTCAAAAACTTCTAATTAAAAAAAAATCGACTTTTCGATGGCAAGTCTGCACCATTGTCAAGTTAAAATTAAGGTAAAAAAATAAAATTAAAAAATATTTAAATAAAAAATGATTAAACTTTTATGCTTTTTAAGTATTGCAAACTGAAAATAGTTTGACATCCGTAAAATTAATCTTTTGTTTTTTTCCTTTTAAATAATTTGGATCAAAAATATCTTTTTGATTGACAGCTTTTACGGAAGTCCTCTAGGGGATCTACTACAGGAACAACGGAATCCATTATTTTAATAGATGTATTGCGAATTCTTAAAATATATTAAATTTTCTACATATATATTGATTGTTTGGACAACATGTTTTTTGTGTTTACAACTGGATGTAATACCTTAAATGGCACCACCGTTATATTTTATCTTAGTTGGATTGTATGTAACATTTTGAATCCAAAGGCACCTTGGATGTCATATTTTAATACGTCTGCTTTCAATAATTTAATTTTAAATGTTATTCTAGAGTGTCATGATTTAGCTTAAACTGTTAATTTATGCCAAGTAACTATGAAAAAATTAATTATTATTCTTGACTTTTTACGACTTCCCTAGGAGGGTAAAAGTTTTCCCAATTCTATTTGGGGTCATAACTTTTGTTTTTTATCCTACTCTTATTGGACACGATTCTCCCTAATTATAGGTTTTTATGACCGCAACGCATACATTCAATCCGAAATCGGAACGAAAGTCATGCCAAACATACAGTGTGTCTCAGGAGAGGTGTTACAAGAGGACAAAATGACCAAAAAATTTTGAATTTTAAAACGAAATTTTGGAAAAAGTGGTCGCATGGTCCAAAACTAATAAATACAAATTTTTACTTCAATTGCTATTATACAGGGCAAGTTATAACTAATAATATAAAAAAATGCCATGATTTCACTACCTTTATTATTAAAAATAGAACAAAATTGTATAAGTAAATGTTGCAGAGTATTAAATTTTATGTCAAAGTTTAAAGTTACATCATGAGAGTTAAAAAATGTAATTGTCAATTTTTGCATTGCGCGTTACGTAAATAACGGGCAAAAGGGAGCAAAATTTAAAAGAAAAACGAAAAAATTCAACCATCCCATACAAAGTCGATTGATGAGATAAGGTCACGACATTCGTCATATTGGCTAGCCTGGCTGTGACGTCAAGTCGGGCCATTTTCGGCCATGTTTGATTTTAGGCAGATCAGTGGCGTAGAATTAAGGAGGAAACAAAAAGAACTGTACGTTATAAAAAAAGTTTATTAGATTATATCAATATGCATAAGTTATAATTAAACTATAAATGTAATTAAATAATTATTTCATTTATTCAAAAACCATTATAAAAACTTTGTATAGGTATGTACATAAATAACAGGGTGGCCCACCATATTAGAGCACGGTCTGTAGCTGGATAACCATGGGGTTTTTAAAAATAAATACTGAAACATATCCAGATTGGATAAGACCACAGTATAAAATTATTTTAGTCTATACAGGGTGTCTTAAGAAGTGTGACGTATCAAAGTTATATTTTTTAAATGGAACACCCTATATTCTTTGACAGTTTTAGATTCTACTTTAAAAAATAACTTAAGTTTGTTTAAAAAAGTACTAAGTGTCTAATTTTATTCGTTTTTGTGATATTTGATTTTTGAAGAAATGCAGAGGTACAGTAAATGTGATATTTTCTTTAACAGCTTTTTAAGCTCTTTAAATGTAAAATATGGTGACATAGATTATGAAAAAGTCTGCCATATCATACGTAGGTCAAATCCAGATCAAATATGTACAGGGTGATCAAAAAATAATTTCAATTTTTCAAGAAATCAAATAGCCATATCTCTACTTATTTTAAATGGATACACCCTGTATTATTTTCCGTTACTTGTATGACGATTAAACAATACTCTTTCATATGGCAGTATGGAGGCTTCGCACTAAGTACATCTATCTTTTGTCTGTTTCGTAAAGTCTGCTCTGAGCGAATTGCAGTCAAAGGTTTTATTTAGATTAATGTTGGCTGTGACATAGCAGCCATTAATGTTTTCGTAGGGAGTGAGGATAACAACGACCATTTATTGATTTCTAGTGTTTTAAGTCAGTTTAAAAGAAATTTTAGATGATTTTAAATAAAAACCCTCTCTACAACAACAAGATGATATAATACTGGTAGGATGTGAAAAAAATGGTTTACTTTAGTCTAGAGTTAATCCTGAAAAATATTCCAGGAGAAACCATCTGATAACCTTAATAGTTGCTTTATAAAATTTGACACGTGATTATGGATAATGGGAGAAACGGTTATAGGTACAGAATGTCGTCATCGACCAGATGAGCGTTATTAGGTTGTTTAGCAAAGTTTTATCATAATACATTCAGCTGAAATAAGTGTTATTGGAAGTGGCATTGTAAACAACTGATGAATTTTTCTGTGAATTTTAAAAATATGGCAGATAATACAAAATCTTTTAATATTTGTGCTTTTTTTCGAACCAATTTACATTTGCAATAAATGGCTTAGTAAATAGGCATAGCTATATCCCAGCCTACTTACATTTAAAGTAGACATCTGGAATAAAAATATGTTAAAACGGAATTTACTTAGAAGTATAAAGGCGAGGTATAGGCTACGTATCGCCATGTGCCAAAGAGCATTTGGTTTGTCATCATGTGGTGTAAAAAATACAGGGTGTTTAACTTTCAAAAATTTAAATTATTTTTTGATCACCTGTATAAATCTATGATCTCGATATGACCTACGTATGATAAGGCAGACTTTTCCTAATCTTGTAACAAGATTAAAGTTTAAGGAGTTTATATTGTTAAAATAAAATTAATTTAATTGCACCTGCATTCTGAAAAAATCATATATCAAAAACGAATAAAATGTGAGACACATTGGTACTATTAACAAACTTAAATTAATTTTTATGTAGAATCTAAAACCGTCATGAAATATAGGATGTTCCATTTAAAAAAAATATAACTTTGATACGTCACACTTTTTTGGGACATCCTGTATAGGTAAAATAATTTTTATACTGTGGCCTTATCCGACCTGTATATGTTTCAGTATTTACTTTTAAAAACCCCATGGTTATGTGAGCTGTCTATATTAAATCCTTATAGTTTGGCTTTTGTAATCTGTGGTTTTTTTTATGTACTCATAATAATTAGTAGACTTTTGTTTTATATGAACGTTTTAATGATCGTCAAGAATTTTTTTGTCGATGCCTCCCAAAATCTTTCTTTCAATAAAATAAAAACATTCTATTTTTCTTTTCATTTAAAAGAACACATGCCGCTGTACGACCTTAATAATTTTTGGGTATAATCGATAATACCTAAATGTAGAGGCACGCATGTGTTGTTTTAATTAAAAAAAAAAACATTTTTTTCCATCAAAAGAAAGCTTTTAGGGGGCGCCGCAAAAAAAAATTAACGACAACTCTATTGAACCTATATTAATAATTTATTTATTTATAACTTTTTTAAATAAAATTAATAAGAGCTATAAATAAGAAAATTATGTGACACTCTCCGCCATTGACGCAATTTTAACGATCGGAGCAAGCTAAAAATAGAAATCTAGGTCATCGCTGAGTAAGAGGTGAAGGTCTGCTTCTGAACCTGAAATCTAGAACAACCTGTTTGCCCGAAGTCTGCACTTTTAAGCAGCATCTTTTTGTTAAACGTAAAATTGCTTTTTATCGATCAAATGTATTTGCTACATTAGATCTGATGTTTGTTGAATTGTTGTCGGTTTGTTACCGATAAATATAATACAAAATTAAATGTTCACACTAAAAAGTCATTCTGACTTATAAGAATAAAATTGAAGGGTTTATTGTAATAACATGATAAACCATACAGCCAAGACTGTTTTATTCTCTAGTTTATTTAAATAATAATATGATAAGCCACAATAAAAATGTATTAAGTATCGTTTATGGACTTAATAATTAACTAATAAAACATTATTTAATTTTATTTTTGATAATAGTTGATTTTACACATATTTTCTTAAATTCATAAAAATAGCTTTGTTAGGTACAATGTTTCTTAAGAAAGCGCCCATTTTTATTTCAACCAATATACAGGGTGTCTCTAAAAGGTGCGAAAAATATGATGCCATAAATTCCGAGGCTAAAATACGACGATTTAACCCAACTTACTCTAGTCCAACAGTGAAAGGTTTTGGAGATACAGGGTGTTTCAAATTTATTCTAAATTTGTTTTTTTATAAATATTTTTGTTAATATTGGGTGTATTTTTACAATTTTCGTCAAGGAAAGGTTCTGGTAGGTAATAAATTAAAATATGTCATACATTTTGTTGTAAACCCTGAAGGACGCTATTTGCGGTATCTTGCACAAATTTAAAATAAAACAGTTTTCTTGAGCCATCCAGTATTCAAGTTTAAAATAAAAGTTTTTATTAATTAACATATTTTTACATTAAAGAAAATTACTTAGTAATAAAAGTTGATTTAGAAAGCCAGATGTTTTTTTGTGTTTTTAACAGCTCTAACCCTAATTTGCGGCCATGTGTCTTAATTAAAAACAAAACTTGTTGCGAAGTCGAAGCTTTACAGGGTGTTTTATTTTAGAAAGATATGTTTAAATAAATATTTGTCCTGAATGTCTTAAGTTTTAAGATACAGAGAAGTAAATAAAGCTTACTTTGTAACAACTTTACCACCTTGTTTCTCAGGAGTTAAGACATGTCGTTTTTTCTAAATTTTTGTTATAAATTCCGCACATCCGTCCAAAATTAAATTCTAAACAACTTTCTAAAAATATTTTTTAAACATCATACCAACTAACCCTACTTTTAAATATTTTATTATTATTTCCCCGACTGACGCCCATGCGCCAAACGCCATTATCGGGGCTTAGGCTACTGCATAGCCAGAAGTGTTTGCCATAACAAGTTTTGGCAACAACTTGGTTGAAGAATTTTTTTCCATGTGTTCAACTCATTGGCGATCACTGTATAAGAAAAATTTACTTTATTTTTGTTTTATTAATACTGACACAGCTGGCACTTGTCATCCACATCTAACATCTCTTTTAACTTTATCTCGGATATCCCGTGTTTTTAACAGCTGGAAACTCCTTTTCGGCCATTTTTTCATAGGCAGCCGTATATCATCATAGCACAAAAAATAGCTTTAAGTTGAATGCTATGGATTCTAGAATTCTTTAAATGCAATGCTATGGTGTGCATGATATTTTATAAGACAAGTGGAAAAAATATTTTTGAAAATTAATTACCATTTATATAATAAAATAACTTGCGGCCGATTTTTAACTGGCACCCAATATATTCTCCCATTCATAAACATATCTAAAAATGGGAATTTGAGTCAATGCATAATGAACCTGGTAATTCAGCAGCGGGATCTTAGACTATTAGCCCTAGAAATTTGTAGATAGTGTTGTTTTTTTGCACCATTTACAGACACTCTGGATAGAGGAAAAATAGAATCGTGATCAAGTTTATATTAGAGATACCACAAGTGGAGACATTTATATACTGTGCTTCCAAATAAATCAGATGGTGATGGTCGACTTTAGGGAGAGTTAGATTTTCAAAAAATTGTTATTTATTTAAAAGTACATACTCTAACTAGAAAAAAATTGCGGAAAACTTAATATTTTCAGATTTAATTTATCCTAAAATCAGTTTAAATCAACGTTTTTGCTGCGTCTAATTATACAAAGTCGTTAATATCTAACGGGGTTGTTCTGATTATGCAAATTATCTTAGATTTAATCTAAATTTAAGGTTACTTAAAAATTCTTATTTTTCGTCACACTCTTTTCCTTGCATCCAAATTGCAAGTAATAGTTTTAGAATTGGGGCGTATAGCAAAACTGTCACATTGGGGGAAGGGGTTATGGTTACTTCTGGTTAGTTAATATTCCCTAATAAAGCAAATTAAAAATATTTAACTAACCAGAACTAACCATGACTACCACCATGTTACAGTTATATTTACTGGTTTCAGTGCTTTTACTGTATAGTCTAAAAACAGATACGCCGTTTTCCTTAAAGTAATTGTTATCACGGCAACATCGCAAAAACATGAAGATACGCACAAAACGTGAACAGCTAATGAACTGTACGAACTCGTTTCTCCAATTAAATATCATAAACACAAGATTTCCCCATATTTTAGTTATAAAGAGTTTTTGTTCTTGACTGATCCAAATCCACTTTAGTGAAGAAAAAATAAAAAAGTACTATCCCCAAAGTCAACCATCACCAAATCAGATTATTATTAAGCCAAGGCAGGTTAACAAAAACGAACTTTTAAAATGAGTTAAAGTAAAGTTCTTTTACCAGCTAGAGAGAGCTTTCTTTCCTTGTCTCGGAATGCGTTTCAGTAACTAACTTTTATAGGAGAACAAGAGCTTCAAGGTCTGGAGCATGACGCACAAACATTTTTGTCACTGGAAAGCTACTCTGGGTAATTTGGACTAGAATATTGATAATGAATTTATTACACTTGGATAAGTAAACTAAAGTTTGTTTTGGTAAACATTTTCAGAGCGGTGAGGAAGGTAAGAAATGCTGGAACGTCCCCTTATTTTTTAATTTTTATTATTTTATTTTGAACTAATTTGTTAAATCCCAATTTATTTCGCGAGTATATAGAGTATCGCTTAAAAAAGCAAAGATAATGCTACCACAAATTTCTATGGCTAAAATATGACGATCTAACTCAACTTACCTTTGTTCAAAAGTGGTTGTTAAGGAGAAACGAGGTGTTAAAAATATTCTGGTTTTAGCTTTTCATAAATAATTTTGGTAATATTAGGTGTATTGTCACAATATTTGGTAAGAGGGGTTTTAGAAAGTAAGAAATAAAAATCTGCTATTAACCTTTCGGAAAACGCGCGCGGACTCTCAGTCCGCAGCGAAACATATATTAGCGTTTTTCATACATCCCCCACCATTTCAACCGGCCGTTCTCAGTACCTTTTAATATTATGCTTTTGCATATTAGTCTAGTGTGTGAGCTCTAAAACTGCAGTTATTCTCGAGTTATTTTGAAACGCGGACTGAGAGTCCGCACGCGTGTATCGTTGCAACAAAAATTGTCTTGTGTCGTAAATTATTGGCTGAACAACGGCAGGTAAGTTTCTACTCTTTTGGGTAAATTTTTGTAAAAATTAATAAGGGCGGAGTTAAGAGATACCGAGGGGGAAATTTAATTGCAAGTAACCTGTAAAATTGTGTTTCTAAGGAGAATAAGGCGGAAAACACCAATTTAGTAACGATATAATACTTTTTACGTAGTGCTGTTTTATTTTTGACCCAAGCTATTTTTTTTAGGATGGCTAGTACTTATGAAAAAGAGCAAAAGCGTCTGGAAAAGTTGATGGAAGAAGCTTTAAATGATGATGACAATGAAAAAATTGAATATGATGATGACGAAGACGACCAAGAAGAGGATCATTTAGAAAAAGAATGGAAGATTCAGAAAGTGAACAAGATATTTCAGATATTGAAATGGAAACATCTTCTTCCCCTGGAGCATACTTTATTGGAAAAAATAGAACCACCAAGTGGAGGAAGCATGCACCTCCAAAAACAAAAAAACAAGGTCTGTAAATTTAGTAAAGCATTTACCAGGTCCGAAGGCATCTACTAGGAATCTAAAAGACCCACTTGATATCTGGAAATATTTTTTTACTAATGACATGTTGAGTAGCATCGTTGAATGGACAAATCAACATATTGCTTCTACAGCTGCAAATTATTCTCGAGAAAGAGATACTATGCCTACTGATGTATGTGAGATTCAAGCATTATTTGGATTACTATACACGGCGGGTGTTTTAAAATCAGGTCGCTTGAATGCCAGAGAGTTATACAATACTCAAGGAACAGGCATAGAGTTATTTCGCCTGGTTATGTCTATAAACAGGTTCCAGTTTCTTTTGAGGCACCTCAGATTTGATAATGCTGATACTCGAGAAGAGCGAAAAAAACTGGACCAGTTAGCACCTATAAGGGAAGTGTTTGATCTGTTCGTCACAAATTGTAAAAATGCCTACAGTCCTTTTCATTATGTCACCATAGATGAAAAATTGGAACGATTTCGAGGACGTTGTGCCTTTAGGCAATACATGCCCAATAAACCTAATAAATATGGGATAAAGATATATGCCTTGGTAGATTCTAGTGCTATTTTACTCATAATCTCGAAGTATACGTCGGGCAGCAGCCGGATGGTCCTTAAAGTGTAAGCAACTCCCCAAATGCTATAGTT
Source organism: Listronotus bonariensis (assembly GCA_014170235.1). Classification (NCBI taxonomy): domain Eukaryota; kingdom Metazoa; phylum Arthropoda; class Insecta; order Coleoptera; family Curculionidae; genus Listronotus; species Listronotus bonariensis. The sequence continues at coordinate 58,441 of JACEGR010002879.1, forward strand.
CAAAGGCTCTGTGAACCCATAAACGGATCTGGAAGAAATGTTACCACTGATAACTGGTTTACCAGTATGGAATTATTGGAAACATTGTATAAAAAAAAATTGACACTGTTGGGTACAATACGAAAAAATAAAAGAGAGTTACCAGTTGAGTTTGCACGTCCACCAAATTCACGACCAATTGCCTCCAGTGTGTTTGGCTTCCGCGAAAATGCTACACTAGTCTCTTACATACCAAAAAAGGTAAAAATGTACTGTTGGTTTCAAGTCTCCAGTATGACGACAACATAGATGAAAATACTGGCAAGCCAGAAATAATTATAGATTATAATGGTACCAAAGGTGGCGTCGATACCGTTGACAAGCTTTGCGCTGCTTACGATTGTGCGAGAAACACTAAATGGTGGCCAATGGTAATACTGTATTCATTACTTAATATTGCTGGCATTAATTCCCTTGTAATATACCAATCCAATAATGATAATACAAGACTAAACCCTATCAGACGAAGACATTTTTTGCGAAATCTAGGATTTCAATTGGTTGAAAGTCTACTGCGTAAACGTGCCCAACTTACTTGCTTACCGAAAACAATAATAGCAAGAGTAAGGGAGATAACTGAATTGGAGCAAGTAGTACAAACTACGGAGGGAAGCAATAACAGAAAACGGGGCCGTTGTGCCTACTGCGACAGAAAAAAGAACCGACCAACCAGGTACCAATGTAAGAAGTGTGGGAAGTACATATGCTTGGAACATTGTTTATATTTATGTAAAGAATGTGTTTAAAATGTTGTAAAATAAATAAAATTTGTCAAAATTACTAGTTTATAATTTATCATAACATAGTTGATAATAATAAAAAAAATCAATAGGCGGACTCACAGTCCGCGCGCTTGTATTTATGCAATATTTAGGGCCCGTGTTCCGAAAGATTAATTTTATTGTTAACTCTAGTAAGCGCCCCATGCGGTATCTCGCATAAATTAAAAACAGAATAACTTTTTTGAACCACTATATATCCGACATTTAAATAAAAATTATTATTTTTTAATATATTTTACATAAAAAAGGTAAATTTGGTAATAGTTGGTTAACTCAGTCGTTTTTAGGATATGCAGCTCTCTTGCTTTCTAGGGCTTCCTCGGTGGAAAATCTGGATATTCGAGCTTTATAGCTCCCAGAAATTCCAGTTCATAGGTTTACGTTTGTTCGATGCAAACCAATCTATCTATCTGTGTGTTTTATGGCACTGATACTAAGTCAACTCGCCAGTTCTCCCGTTCCGGTCATATAAGCTATTGTTTATAAGCTTTTCCGGCTTTGTCCGTGGAAAATCTGGATAATCGAGCTCGAAACTCCCAGACTTTCCTAGCATATGAATAATACACACTTTTAACTATCAACAACAGCGATGAACTTCTGAACATGCATAAATTGTGGTTGTCAAGCCAAGGGCTGCTACTGGTATCGCGCATAACCGTGACTTTCACCACTGACGCTTTTCCGCAAGGCATTTTTTCTGCACCTGTAAAAGACACCCTGTGTAACTTTAATTAAACTTGGTTCGTGAGCGACAAAATATGTTATTGTGTTTAGAGGACTTACAAAAACCAGGTATACCCATCCGTCTGCATTGTGCTTATGAGGATTTGGATGTGCTGTTGAAAATTTATTCTCTTTTGCTAATTTTAATAAATAACAATAGTTTACAGCTAAACGAGGCATTATTCTTAAAATGTGCTTGTCAAAAAATACTGTGCAAAAACTCAATTTATTATTTGCAGCAAAAGAAGTGCTGAATATTTACGAGCTAGTCACATTACTATTCTAAAGGCTTTCTAGCATAGACATTATTACTATAGTTAGTTTAGAAAGCATGTTTTACAATATTTTAACCTGCTGTTGGTGGGAATTAAAAGAATCATGATGAATGGTAAATTTTATTTTTAGGGGGTAAGTTTGTTGCAATTAAGATTTTCTGTTAACTACCTTATTAGTTGCTATTGCTTTAAAGACTCGCTGCTTTATGGTAGAGGAGCCCAAAAGGGTATTTCGGGATTTACTACAGAGCGGCAGATTAATATACCGGAGGATACCCTGTACCCGGTTAAGTACCTCCACCAAATATAAGCCCCCTATACAGAGCCGATTGTAAAAACAAAAATATGTGCATCAGAAATTTTCGAGCGCGTGAGATTAGGATAGGGTGAGTTAATAACATGCTAAACAAAGTATAGTCCACTAATCTGATAATTTGAGAGTGACGTAAAGAAAGCGGAGGGCTACAAAGTGGTTAAAAAAATGATATTTTGACATTTTTGAGCATGGCAATTCAATTTTTTTATTTTAAAGAAAACAAGCTACGTAGATTTATTTTTTTGCAATTACCGACAAAGTTTAAGGGCTAATTCTACAATAATAAATAAAACAAAAAACTTTTATGAAATATGTTCTAAACGTCTAAGTTTTTGAACTACAATAAGTTAAAATAAAAACAGTGTTTTTTATAATAACTTTTATACCAATTTAGATATTTTAAAAATTTAAGGGGCGCCTCTTTTACACCAAAAGACATGTTTTGGCATACAAGAAAAAAACACTTTTTATTAGTGTCGTCTATGAGAGGTTTAAGTTAAATATTTTTTAAATAAATGTACCAACGCCACTGAATTATTCTGAAATTAAAATAATTTTTTAAATTCCCATTTAGTTTGACAAAATTTGATTCCTTGGCATATTTTCATGCGTAAATAAATAAAAACCGCTTCTCGGCATGGTCAAATCCAGAGTTGGGTCGAATACTGAAAATCGGTATTCGAATACGGATACGAATTCCGGAAAAAGAAAGTATTCGAATACCGAATATTTAAATACTTGAAAGAAAAAAATATTCGAATACATGAATACCCGGAATCGGTATTCGAATACTGGAAAAAATATTCGAATACTAGAAAAGCAAAACAAACCGATGATTCAAAATTTAAACACCAAAAAAAGGTCTGTACCTCAATTTTTCCTACTTTTTGTTCCCTTTTGGTATTCTTGGTATTGTACTAGTGGCAATTTTGGTATTCGAATACTACTTACACATTTCGGTATTCGAATACTCAGAACGCCGATATTCCAATACTTAAAAAAGTATTCGAATACAGAATCCGGAATACTAACCAAAAAGTATTCTGCCGAATACCGAATACCAAACACACAAATGTCTTCGAATACTATTCGAATACCGGCAAAATGTATTCTGAATACTATTCAAAATACTGAGTATTCGAATACGACCCAACTCTGGTCAAATCCCTATTTAAATAAATAAATCAAAGTTATTTTTTACTGCAGAATTTGATATTATTCCTATCATATGACCGTGCCCAGAAATGGTTTTTTCTTTATTTACGTGAAAATCGTGCATCATATAAAAAAGTCAAAGAAATTAAATTTTCTCAAACCTAATGAGAATTTTAAAAATATTTTTAATTAAAAAAACTTAGTGGCGTACCACTTTTTAACTAAAACATATCTAACTTAAACCTCTCGACTATAAATAAAAAAATTCTTGTATGCCAAAAAATGTCTTCTGGTGCATAATATTGGTAATAAAGATCTATTATAAAAAAACACAACTTTTTTTTATATTTAACACCCTGTGGTTTAAAAACTAAGACGTTTAGGGATTATTTTTTATAAAGCTTTTTTTCATAATTTTTATTGTAGAATTAGCCCTTAAAGTTTGTCGGTTTAGTTGTAAAACATTCTGTATATTGGAAAGGTTAAGATGCCATTACTCCAACAATAACCCTTGATTACGTGTGTTAGTCAACGGCAACCCTGATCGCGTCTCACTTCGACCTTAAATTTTGGTCTATAATTCGTTTATTGGTTTTTTAAGTGCAAAAGCCCTAAATCCTATTATTATTATGTATGAAATCTGTGCAGCTTACAGACAAAACATAATAAGCGATAGAATGATTATGAAGCATATTCAAAAACTTAGTGTCCGGAAACCTAAAGCAAGAAGATTTGCATTTAAATATAAGCACTTGCTAAACAAATGCCGGCAGAATTGCTTAATTATAAGAAGAAAACCGCGTCCGGCGGTTTTCTGAATTTACATATTTAGATAGCCGCCGAAAATCTAAATCAAATTGTTATTAATGGCGTTTTTACTTATTTTATCGGTAGATGTCGCCGCTTATGCTTACAAAAACTAATAAAAACAGAAGAATGATAGTTAACTTAACCTAAGTAATTAGAGAATTATTGCACAGTGAAATAAGGCCACAAAATAGAAAAGTTTTTAAAAGTAAAAATACGCAAAACCTTGCTTTTCAAATGTATGTCTGTAATTGTGTTAAACATAACTCTACAACAAAAAACATTAAAGAAAATGTAATAAAATTTTTCCCTTTTTTAGGTTAATGGTACTGTCAACAATATTTGCCATAACTCTACATTATGGGACAAGCACTATTTAAATAAGGCCGGTATTAATAATACCCGAGCTTAATAAGGAAACTTGCAATAATTCTCTATTATTAATTTTGCTGTGCCGTAAGCGTTTAGATTTATTGTGGTAATATTCTGTATATTGGAAAGGTTAAGATGCTTAATATTTTTAGTTTGTTGTTGTTGTTTAATATTGTATTTTTATTGATCAATAAACAAAAATTTAACAGGTAGACAAGTGTGACACCTACAAAGATGATATCAAAGCTTTTATTAGATATTTAAAAGAAGAATGTATCTTTTAAAAAACAGAAGCCAGGAGTATTTAGGCGAAAAGAAAAAAACTGATTCTTTCATAGAACTAAAACTAAAGTACTGCGAATTAAAGTAAGAATATAATAACGGTAAAAAGGAAATTTAAATCTGCAGAAAAAGGAAAAAAGGTTGGAAGGTAAAGAAAATTGTTGATATAATTTGAAAGCAAGAAAATGGCCCTTTTATTAGCCACTACAGATAATAATATAGAAAATTTTAAATTACCATTGGCCATAAGAACAGGGGGTAGACCAAAAAGTCAAAAATTACCAAATTTTCGGTTTAGGGAAAACCAAACATGCAGGCAGCAGCCACCAGCAAACAATTTGTAATAAGGCTTTGCTTAATTTTACGTACAGCCAAATACAAGGATTTTTTTGTTTTATTAATCTTATAACCATTACCTTCAAAATAAAAGACACGTAACATTTCTTTTATCAAACCCCTTATTTAATGTAACCATTAAGCTTAAGTAATGACTGTTTTTCGCATAATGCCACTTAATTATGGATAATTTTCGTCGAATAATTAATTAATAAAAAATTATTTTCTTTTAAACACTCTCACTGACATATTGACACTTTTCCTCATGTCAGTGAAAAAAAAAGAGGAGCAAAAAAATGTTTTTTGAAATTAAATTGAGGAGCAAAAAAGTCCTTCGTATGTGTAGCGTCTATAAAAAAAATAAAATTGTAAAGCAAAAAAAAGTCCTTTCCCTGTGTGACGCCATTTTTTTACGGCACCCTAAACTTCTGAAATATATTGTATTAAAAATACGTCAAATCTCCCATTTTTCGGCCATGTTGTTCAGTGCCGGAGATATACAGTTTATTGTATTATTAGAACAACCGTTTACACAACAGTTTTTAATTATTAATAAGTTGTAAATTCTTTTACTTTAAATAAAAAACATTTGGAATTACATCTTTCAACAAATATTACTTCCAAAATAATGCAAAATGAAATGCGCAAATTCTAAACGCCATCATTAGCTTTGATTTTACCCAGTCTTGCCAACTTTTCTCCGTGGAGTGCCCTTCCTTGCGTCCCCGACCTCGAATCGCCTAAATATTGAGGATATGTCGCAACCTTATAAATATAAACTAACCTTGCTGCAATCGGCCAATGATGATCGAATAAACGGGACGTCCATATTGAAAAATATATTGGCGATTTCTAAGATCAATGAACCCTCTGGTGGTCAACGGCCCAACCTAAGAAAACAGGTGATCGGACATGTTTAACCATTAAAATGGATATAAATATAATATTATTTATTTACTTTGTTAGGTTTAACACGCGTTTTTGAGCCTTGTGCAAAAGTCTTTCTTTTCACCTATATTAAAACGTTTATATTATGGCATCAGAAGAGCCATTACCATCTAAAATAAAAAGACGTGTGTATAATCAAAATAATATGGTTAGAATTTAATATTTCTTCTTCTTTTACTGTGCACCTACCATCGGGAGTGCAATTGAGATATGAAAATCCTGCGCTTAGCGTCAAAAACAGTTCTTTACTCATTCCGAAAAAAGTTTTACATGGCGATTTCTTCACTAATTACCACTAACAAAAAGTCTGTTAAACCATCAAGTGCACTACTCAAACTCACAAATCAAGTTTTAACACACTTAATAGGTATAAATCTATACAAATTCACGGCTGTATTGAAACTTAAACAGAATTTTAAACCGTTTTAATACCCGAAATCCGTAACAGGATCAAAGATACCTGCATATTACCTACTTCTTTCGACTTTGTTTACGTTTAGCAGCGTTCCCATCGGTAGTTTAAATCGCCAATACTGGCGTAAGAAGTGATAATGTTACCAGCAGTAGAAGTTCATAAGAAGAAAAGAAATAGGTACTAGAAGTTAGTGCTTTTTAAAGTTATTGCAAGACAGTAAATAATAATATAGAGCACTAAGGATTTTAAGTTTTTATCAGATGAGGACTTTTTTTGGTCTTTAAAAATGTCATAATTGAAAAAAATTGGCCACCCCTGAGCCAAAAAGCTAGCGTCGCACTGCTTTCTCCTTGTCTATGTCTATTCCATAGACTCTTTTCTCATTTAGCTTTTGCAGGTACGCTACAAGAACAATATTTTAATTGGAGCAGTTAATAACTATTCATGAAAGATAAATTAACTACCTGTTTCTGTTATCATACACATTTTCCAATTTACAGTGAAGTATTGGATGTCAGCAAAAATTTGTATTTACAGTTTTCAGCGTTTAGTTTTAATAGAAAATTAGATGGTTTGATAAAATGTTATGGCAATTATGATTTTATAAACCAACTAGCCAAAGTTGGTGCACAGGCCACATTTTACGGACCGGAACCATTCTGTGGCATAACAAGAGGTCACCTAAGGAAAGAACTCAGAGAATGGGAACAGAGGTAAGAAGAGACTTACTGGAATAATGCCCCAGGACAAAGGCAGGCGAAGAGAGTTATTTTTCAATCGACTAAATACAGTAAAAAGCTATTAGAGCTTTAAAAGAACGAACTCAGGATAGTTCGGGTCACGGCTCTCTAAGGTATCACCTTAAAAGATGGGAAAGACCGACAACGACCGCTATAGGTTTTGTAATCGATCGAGCGAAACCTCGGAGCATATACTATGCCAATGTACGGAATTAGCAGGCCAGAGACTAAAATATCTGAAAGGAGTTTTCTTGACTCCAGAAGATATTTAAGAAGGCTCGCCCTCCCAAATATTTCTAGCTTTGCGAAAACTTTGGAAATCGAGGGGATGAACTAAAGGTCCGTTTTCACGTGTCAAGTAGCTTAAGCAAGTAGCTAAATCAAGTTACTAGATTTAGTTACTTGCATAGTATAAACACCCATTTTAGTACTTGAGCAAGTGAACTGTTTAGTTGCTTGTAAATAGAAACCCATCCTATTTACTTGGTCAAGTGTCTATCCTCTCTATCAAAACAATCTTGCTAAATGACTACTAAACCCGTGTAGGCCGGTTTGTTAAGTTAAAGTCGAAGTTTACCGAACGTCGGGGAATTTTTATTCAATTTGCGATTAAATAAAATGGCTTCACGTTGGGGCGAGGAAGTGACTCTTAAATTTTTACAAGAATATAGGGCTAAAGAATGTTTATGGAATACAACATTGCCGATATATAAAAATAAGCAAGCTCGGGATGCAGCCTCTAAGCAAGATAAAAAAAAATCAAAGATTCAAAGAAATCAGACGCTGGAACAGACAGTGTATATGTGTCTCAGTTAAAATGGTTTCATGAAATAAATGAATTTCTTGGTTATGTGGAAGGTCGTAAAAGACAAACGGAAGATAATTTTACAGTAAGTATTTATTTTCTTAAGAATTAAATGTAGTGCTAAATTTAAATACACATTTTTCTCTACTGATTTGTTCTTGCCAAGAAATTGCACCTTCCGTCATAAAATATTCGCATATATTATCTCTTATTTGCCTAGCACGAGTTGACGAATGATTGCTGCCTATCCTGGTTATAGAAGGTAAATTGTTTAATAGTTCACTTCTCCAGGATCCTGCTTCAATGCGTCCATTATCAATAACTGTGTGTGTGTAATATGTAGTTTTACTCTAACAGGAATAGCTTCTTGCATAACTGTATCATTTTTTAAAAGAATAGGTTTTATTTTTATTAATAATTCTTTAAATTGAAATTTTGATAGTCTCATATAGTTCCTATACTTTCGCTCATCCTCATCTGCTAGTTCTTTTAGTAGCATACTTCATACACCAAGAGTAGTTCGACGGGCCATCCACGGTCGTATCCATGTCCGTTTCTTTTATTTATATTCTTATCAATTTTCGAAATTAATTCATCACATTTTAGTATATAGATTAATATAGTAGTAATTATAAAAAACCATTTATTCCTTTAACATTTTAACAGCCTGTAATTCAAAAGTAAGACGTTTAAGTCAAAAATGTATACAAAGTTTTTTATTATTTTTCATTGCAGAATCAATTTTAAAAGTTTGTTGGTAGGTTTACTGGACATCCTATATATTATGTAAGCTTTGTTAATCCTATTAGTATTAAACAGATATGGTGTTGTAGATGGTTTCCTATCCTGCAATTAAATTTTCTGTCAAAGTCAAAAACCCAAACTACAATATATTTAAGTTGTTTTAAAACTTATACTTATTAGTTAGGTTTTTAAGAATAGTTATTTATTAGATAAGTGAGTTATATTACATATAAGTCGCGCAAGAAAAGTTTAAGGTAATTTTCTTAAGTGACTTATATGTAATAACTCACGTGTCTAATACAAAATTTTATCCAACACTTTCGTATAAATCGTTTTTAATATCGAAAATAATTTGAAAACGTCATCCATTATTTGTTACTTGTCATTGTCAACACCAGCAACAAAATTTTGTATTGTCTATAATTCACTAGTGAGCTAAAGGGTACTTTAGCTCACTAGTGACTTATAGTACACTTTATATTCTCAAAATCTGATCAATTATGTAGATATTATATGTAAGTGTTGGATAAACAATTTTAATTTCAGTTCCAGAAGATGTAGAAGATGAACTCATTGGCACAATAACGTTTAACGAGCGTTTCACAGCCCGATTACGGCCCTATTCATCCGGCTTTTTACCAAGGACTCATTAGAAGACGCACTTAAAGAAGCTTGTAATAAACCCTCAAAAGACGTAAGTTTTGTTGTTCTGTTAGTTGTTTGTTAATAAAATTAACACCCTACGTTTACTTTTGAACTGCTGCCACAGTACCAATGATATTTGGGCTACTTTATAGTAATGCTTCATTCCATAGGTAAACGGCTGTTCAGTAAGTCGGACTTGTTTCCATCGATACTGCAGCATACAGGCTGCGTTTTTCATTTAGGTATTACATTTTAACACAGGTGACCAATTTAACATTTGCTTTGACCTTTTAAGTCCTTCATGATTTTTGTATCATGATTTTTGCACAAAAAAGATATACTTTATTTAAATCGATACCCTGGACCATTTTTCATAAAATCCCATTTTAAATTCAGACATACCAGCATTTTGTATGTAATAAAGCAAATATTTTTTTTTTTGATAAAATTATTGAAATATGATAAAATAATTTGAAACGGTGCTTGCAAGCCTCTTAAACTTTATAATACAATAAATATCTGTTTTTAAGAATTTTACAATATTTTAAAAGTTTCTGAAAAAAATGAAATTTTATATTACTTAAAAAGGCTGGTATGTCTGGACTTAAAATTCGATTTTATTAAAAACGGTCCAAGATATTGATTTAAATAAAGTATACCTTTTTGTACGATAATGAAGGAATCAAGCGTATCTTATTTGTCACCAGTGTTAAAAATGCATACGGTAAATAAAAAAACATCGTCACACCCTGTATAATTTCGACTTACTGAACAGACGTTTCCCTATATATTAAAGCATTACTATAAGGTTGTTTAGTAGCTTTATTAACATTTGTACTATGGCAATAGTTTAAAAGTTAAATTTAAAGTAAGTTTTTTTATACCAACTTTGAACATCTCCCTAACGACGCGCGATAGAACTTTTGTTTATATAAACTAACATTATTTTGGCTCACTCTATCACCCCTATCATTTTTGACCTCACCTTTTCGGACACTCTGTATAATATTATTTTTATCAGAAATATTTTCCGCTTTGAATTAAAGTGTCCAAAAAAATGTATCATAGGGGGAGGGCAGGAGTACTAAAAGCGGTTTCTATGGTTTCCTTATTCTTCTTTTTTATATTATAATATTAATACATAAGGAACCAGACTCAGTTTGACAAAAAAGTTATTTTATATATAGTGTGTCTACGGAAGTTGGCGTCATATAAAAACTTTTTATTGTTAATTTTACAAAACAAATTATTGTTTATAAAAAGTTCTGCATGGTACAAACCTAAAATAAAACCATCAGAATTCAAATTTTATCAGTCATCTAGCAGGTTTTGACCAAAATGTAATGTTTGGTTAAAAGTAACGTACTTGTATTTCATGCTAATATCAAAAATGATTATGAAGAAAAATTGTTTAAAACTAAAAATAAATAAATTTAAATATGCAATTTTTCTTCGTTATTGGTAAAATTTAGGTTTGTACATTTGTGTAATACATTTTATAATTATGTTTCTCTCTTATTAAAACAAGAACAATTTTCAATACCCTAATCATACAAACCTACATTTTCTAGGCTATCCCGGGTTTATTTTTTGTTTTAATTAAATAAAATTGCACATAGAAGAAATTTTTTCCAAACATCTTTTCTTAATATTTTCTTACTGTATTTGAGGGCACAAAGACTGCTCTTTTTCTTCCGGGTGCGATTACTCGTATGTGGCCAGACCTTTACGATTACGTCGCTCTCGGATGACTTCTTTTGATGGTATAAATATTAAGAGGTTTTAAGCCTCTTGCACAAAAAAACAATAACCGATCGAACTTCACAGTCAATTTTTACTATGCCTCCCGTTTACCTTCCAAACCCTTCACATAAACTTCATGTTACCGTGAGCTTCCCTGTCACTAGACGTCAAATTTTGCGTGTAATATTTTACGCAAGAGGAACGTGACAGACATGAGACGTAACCAGGACATATTACTGATCCGGATTGCTAATTTTCACCTACGCATATAAAAGTTACTTTTTATGGGCAGACAAACAGGTTTGTGCGCTTAGGTACCAGTCATCACCCGTCTTCATCGAAAATCTACGTGCGGGCTCCGTATAGACCAACGGAATTATCGGGCATAATTTATCAACGCGTAGGGCGTTCGTACGTTTTGTGCGTGACGGGAAACATACAGGCGCGGCGCGTAAACGTTAGGTTACATTACTTTTAATATAAAACATTTTGGCAGGGGTAGCACGAGAGCGTTACATGTGTACAAAGTAAAACGTCAAATAAAATGTTAAAAATTTGAAAATAAACGTATGATTTTAAGTTGTTTATAAACTTTATCAAATTATTACGTCGGAGGCAGTGATTACGATATAAACGTCATGCGCAAGATCCTACATTATATTTACTGTAAGTAAGAGAAACGAGAGATACTCTCGTTTCACACTAAGCTAGATTCGCCGGACAGAGTGATGAAAAAATTATATGGAGCCTTTGAGTTTGTCGACTTTCCAGATTCTTAACGTGATAGCGTCGGTCCGTCGCTCGGCTCCCGCCTCTAACTAGTGTGAAAAGACAGTAAAGACTCCAAAAATGCTTCAAGTCACTGCGGATCTAAAAGTGGGTTATCTCTGGTCTGGGCACTGCGTATGCGCAGAATGCAGAGAGACTTCAAACGTGAAATATCAGAAGGGTACTTGATGCCTAGTACCTAAACTTAAGACTTAATTCTTTGTCCACACTGCCATCCTTTTTAAATACACATTTAAAAATAATATTAGGTACTACTTTTAATTTAGACACAAAAAAGTACAAAAAAATTAAAATTCTTTTATATTCTCGTTAAAATAAAATTTACCAGATTTTACGTTATGTGCATTTTAAAAATGCATTATTTGGTTTTAACTCACTAGACGAGAGTTTAATTTTATTTAATAAATTAAAATTGCGGCCCAGCAAAACCATTATGTGAAACAAAGCCATTATACGCGTATTAAAATCGAGGGCTGGAAGTTACAGCTTCCGGACGAACAGGTTGCTCTGGATTTTAGATTTAGAGGCAGACCTTCACCCTTTGCTCAGTAATGGCCTAGATTTCTATTTTTAACCCAGTTCGATCGTTATATCTGCGTCAATGACGGACGCGCTGTTAGGGGTCGCATTTGTAAGATCAAATATATGTCACACAACATTGACTTTATTCAATACGGTTATAGATATTAAAACAATAGCAAGGGAAGAAATACGCGAAGTCTTAACTGCAAGTTAAACATTTTAATATAGATTGTATTATAGAGAGTGTTACAAAGGTAAAGTAAAATATCTAAGGCCGCGATTATTGGGTTTATTAAAAAATCTGTTTTACTTTTTCCAGCGTCGTCCGGATAAAATGAAAATTAAATATTTATTTGCAAAAAATATGCTACGCTACTGCTTTTTCTGGTATTTTTTTATATTTAATATTTAATTAGAAGTAAATTTGTTCTCCTGATTTTTTATTGCCCGACGCATATTTTTGCTAAGAAATATTAGAAGCATTTCTCTAAATAATCATTTGCTTATAACATAGATATTGGCATATGACCATGTATTTTAATGGTTTTAAAATCTCTTTTGCAAAAAGTTATTTAAAGGACGCAAATACTTGCTTATCTAAATCTTACACCTGACTTAAAAATATATTTTACAAATGGGTTCTTAACTTAAGAAGCAAGCTAACGTCATTATGACGTCATTTTTAAGTAATTTTTGGCCATAGGACGTCATTAGACCAAAATTATGACGTCATTTTATTGACGTGATTTTGACGTCGTTGAAGTGACATCTTTTGGACGGCATTTTTTTGTCACACTAGCTAGCTCATAAAAATCTAAGGACGTCATGTGTAGAAAACCCACCAGAAAAATGTTGTGACATTATATGATTCGTGTCAAAATCCAACCAAAATATCATATGACAGAAAAATAAGACTAATGATTTTACAAAATTAAAATAGGAAAAAACTCTACCGATAGATGGCGTAATGGATAATAAACTACTACGTTTATTCAACATATTCGCATTTTATCGCCTACACCGTGCACCGACAGATGATCCCAAAATAGTACGAGACCGGTATGCGGTTGGTGATTTCAATTAGCTTTGAAAGAAATATCTTCGGCTAGTGTAATAATCTGCATCTCCAGGTTGAACAGTGTCCCGAAAGATGCGACCTTGCAGTGCAAGGAAATTGCAAGCAGTAAGAAGTTTTTTCCTATTTCAATTTTCAAATAAAATATAGTATCATTTTAGCTTTAAAAAAATGTATATGCGTCAATTTTTCGTCATCTTAAAGACGTCATTAATGGGATGTCTTTTGTCTGTGACTTAGGGAGGTCAATTTAACGTCATTTTAACTTATGACGTCTTTTCTGATCAAATGTGACCAAAAATGACTAAAAGAGTAAATAAGACGTCAGCTTGGTGCTTGGGAATACGGCATAACATACAACCTATTATTAAAACATTCTGTATTTAAGCCGTCGACGAATAGGTTTTTTAGAGGACAAAATGAAACGAATTTTTTTATTTCTTGACAAAATTCTCTTTCTAACCCTAAGGGTAGGCCACCTTTGATCATTTGAAACAAAAAAACATATATTATGAATGTATTATGACCATACAGAGTTGGGTCGTATTCGAATACTCAGTATTCTGAATAGTGTTCAGAATACATTTTGCCGGTATTCGAATAGTATTCGAATACATTTGTGTGTTTGGTATTCGGCAGAATACTTTTTGGTTACGATTCGGGATTCTGTATTCGAATACTTTTGAAGTATTCGACGAATACTTTTTTGGGTATTTGAATATCGGCGTTCTGAGTATTCGAAGAATACCAGAATGTGTAATTCGAATACCAAAACTGTCATGAGTAGAATACTAAAAGGAAACAAAAAGTAGGGAAAAATAAGATAGGACCTTTTTTTGTTGTTCTTCAAATTTTTAATCATCGGTCTTGTTTTTTTCGTTTGTAGTATTCGAATCTTTTTTTCCAGTATTCGAATACCGATTCCGGGTATTCGGGAATACCGAGTATTCAAATACTTTTTTCTTCCAAGTATTCAAATTTTCGGTATTCGAATACTTTTTTCCGGTATTCGTATTCGTATTCGAATACCGATTTTCAGTATTCGACCCAACTCTGTGACCATACATAAGATTTTGCAAACTCTATACGCCTATGTTAGAGCAAAAGACTTTGTTTTTTATTTACCTCGTAAATGATTAGAGCTGCAGAACAAACGTAAAAAAAATTTATAGAAAATTCCATTTCCCTAATCACTTCCCTATCACCAAATTACCTTAATTAGTATTTTCAGAGATATTAGTCGTTGAAATTAGCGTAGCCTTGGATTTTCATGAAATGCCCAAAGTGGAAATTTAATGTTACGTTAACCTTAATGACTTATATCTCAAGAAATATCAACTGGTGATTTAGTGCTAAGAAGGTTAAAAAAAATATCTATAAATTAGTTTTTTAAATTTGTTCTGTAGCTTACGTCATTTACGAGATAAATGCAAAAAACGTGCTTTTACGAAAAAATGGGATTTAGCGTCCGGTGCTACCTCATTGGTATGAGTTACGACTTTTTCGCAATGGGCACTTTTGTAAAGCATTAAATTGTGAAAAAACCTATAGTAGTAGTGATTTTTACTCTGCAAGACACCACTTAAAATATTTTTCTACATAAGTCGCACAGTAAATTATTATTTGGAATTTGAGCAACTTCATCCATCTTTACGACAAAAGTAAACACAGGACAATGAATTTACAAAATATCCCAAACTATATTAACTGATACTTCCTTGCAACAATACCAATTAAACACTGAAAATCAAAAAGCCAAATTAAGCTAATCGCCGTTAAAACAACGTTTGAGTTTGCTTGTCATGGTTCTCTTTTACCGCCAAATTGATAGAGAATCGCATCGCTTGCACCTCGCTGACCATACCCGATCACATCCGATTACCTACGGAATTGGCCGGGTGCATGTGAGAATTAGCGTACTCTACTGGAGAGGAGAGGTCTCGGTAAATGACATAATAAGCGGGAATTCTTTTAATTAACTGTCGATAAAAATAAAATTTTGGCATACTCATATAAAGAAAACAGTTCTTAAATTAAATATCGTTATTATTACATATCAAGAGAACTAGTTCTTTATTCAAGATACAAAGTTTCTTATTTGAATTAAATTTTATTTCAGTCTGTGGTATTTACTATCTTGTCTTAAAGAAAAAATCTCTCAGTGGGAGAGCGCAAGTAATTTCCAATATAAATCTAGATACTTAATATAAGGGTGCAATTAATATTTTTAGCCAAATTCATAAATACCTCGATTTGAGAGTTTTTAGTTACTCTATACATAGTTCTTTAATGTAGACCCATTGAGATTAATAAATAAAATAAGAATATTTTGATTACAAAAGCGCTTTTTTTTAATTTAGTACGCAAAGCTGAAAACATATTTTTCTCTGTTTTGAGATCCTATTTCTTTAACACATATGAAAGTCACAATTTTTTCAAATCTCGAGTTTTTGTTTTAAGATATCCTTTTTCAGTGTAGTTATTTAGGTAACAAGTGCATAAAGTGCTACTTTTTTCTACAAAATTTAACAAAAAAAACGTTTAACTGCACGAACCGTCAGGCGAGTGTGGCAAGACCAAAAGTAAAAAAAAACACTTTATGAATGAGTTGCATACTATACAGTATATCCACGAATAAACTTAACTCTACCTATATTATAAATACATATTTTTATTTTTAATATTTCAAAAATAAGTTATTTTTCATAAAAAAATTTGCTTCGTCTAAAATGCTGAAAGCTATAATAGAATTTCCCCTAGGATATACAGGGTGGTTTAAAATCGTGAAAATATTAAATAAAAAAATCGCAAGATAGTTATTTTTGTACCAAGGGCGTAAAATAGCACTTTTAAGCCCGCGGCTGAAGCTTGTTGCCCAATCTTTGTGAGGGCAACAATCAGTTGTGGGCGTAAAAGTGCTATACGCCAGAGGTGCAAACAATGTTTTGTACCACTGAAATTAATATACAAGCATTCTGTAGTTATTTTTTCTTCATTTTTGTTGAATATCGGATAATTTTGCCGATGGGACTATCAGGCTAGTTTAAGTCAAATTGATTAAACAACTTTATGTTACCTAAAAAATTGGTATTATAATTTGAATTATGAGCCAAAATAATTCAGAAATAAAAGAAGCTGCAGAGAAAGTCTGCCCAGAGTTGTTACCAGAAAAGTCGATTCATACTTAATATTTATGTAGTAGTTATTTAAAAATAACGACCGTGGTGGCACTACTGCGTTGTCTAAAAAGTGCTGTGAAATGCAACTGCATGTTTCAGTGCTTGGACAACGTTGACGGAGACAGGGGGAACGATGGGTTAAACATCTAATAACCCGACACCCACGGTACTCTGGTATTTAGGCATAGACCTTCGTGGGATGTCAAAAAGATAAAAAAAAATAAAAATCCATTCGGTGATTTCTTAAAATGGTGCGAATTACGAACGATTCATTCCATTAAAAAAAGTGCGTTGCTTGTAAATGCGGACGCTTTTGATACTTTTTGTCCTAAGCCGTAAAAGTATTTTACGCCTACAAATGGGGGCATAAAATTGAATTTTACGTCCGGTCGTATAAAAACATATTTTTAGGTCTACCTAACTAAAAAGCGTAAAAAAGTAATCAAAGGTGTATATTATTTTTTTGCTATTGGTTATGGTTTTCTTAAAAAATTAGGCTTTTATTTTTACAGAAAAAAACAGTAAAGTAAAAAAAATAGAATGAGAGCATTAAAAATAATTACCCCGCAATATACAGGAAGATTTAAAATTACGAAAATATTATTTTGGGAAATTATAAAAACCGGTTATGAATATTTTTTTACTTATTTATATAGCGGTAAAAAGTAAAAAACTTTTAACTTTAATCGTTACTTTTTGTAGTACTACTTATATACACTTTAACTTTACTTAATATAGTATGCATATAAATAGTAAAATTAATTATTAATAAAAAAAAATATTTATTTTCATCTAAATTTTCCAAGTAATGATAAGAGCTAGAAAAATAATTGTATAAGACTTTTTAATTACTTTGTTATGCTTTTTATTAAAACATTTTCAAAAACATAATTTTAACTTTTTTATTTTTCAAAATATTTTGCGACTTTCAAGCACCTTGTACCTTTTTATAGCCTTTATCATTTCAGACGAAGTAAATATTTCTTAAAATAATAGGTTTTTTTAGAAATATTATAATATAAATAAAAAAATACAAGTATAGTTGGTTCCATTCATAAGCACATTGTAGTTATTTTAATACCCAGGCATTGTTTTGCAACAAAAAATGTATTATATTTTTCAAGAATTAATTAATATTTTCATATCTATGCACTTTGTATATTGTTCAAGAAGTTATACCTGTTTTTACAAATGGAAGGTCAGGCCACACATACCCAGGGCCGGCTCGAGGAAAAGTGCCGCCTGAGATTACACTTGGGCTTTAAAAGCTTTGAAAAGAAAAAAAGTCTTCACCTTTTTTTATAGAATTAAACTAGATAATACTACTTAATTTATCCCATTTATCTTATTTTTTCCTCCTTTACCCATATTTTTGAAGACCAAAAACAAAACAAAAAAGCACTGGATCACTTTGCCGCCCCTGCACATAACCGCACCGAGCCCCATTTCACTATGATAGAGGACAATGGGGTAAATTAATTCGGAAAAATTCAAAAGCACTTTTCATGCCCTAAAAAATATAAAAAGCATTTTTGTCAAGCTAAAACAGATTATTCTACTTATCTCCGTTCCATTTTATTCAAACTTTGAGTGTAGTATAGGTAAAAGTATTACATAACCACACCAATGCCCCACAAGACCCGCACCGTAGCACGACCGTGTTTCGATGCGTTTTATTTAAATTTTTAATTTCTACGGTGATGCATCGTATGGTCTGAGACATGCCCAGTCAATAGAAACATACGTGGATCGATAGCCGTATAGCGCCGATGTTCCCCGAGCCAAGATTTGAGTTTACCGGGCGTAATCTTTTTTAACTTAATTACGTATAAAATAAAGAGTTAGTTATTTAAGGTTACTTCTTTTAGGAAACAATACAAGAAAAGTGATCTTAAAAACAAGTATTAAAACATATAAAGTTAATGTTTATTGTTACATCTTGTGAATAAAATGTAAGGAAAACTTATGAATACATTGTTATTTTTTGTGTATAGTATGTGGTCGGGCACGGTGCGATAATATTAAGCGTACGGCAATTGATTAGAATGGTACAAAGGTGGTTATGTGTGGCCAAACCTTAAAACTGTGTTACCTTATATTTGAAGGTTTATTTTACAATTAGGTGTTCTGTAAAGCGTTGCATAATTGACTCATATTACTGCAGTTTGATTAAATACAAAACTTCTTGCACCGCAGCCTCCTACATTTCACTAGGGAAACGCACGGCCACGGGCTCAATGTAGACATGTGAGGCCCGACCTGAGAGGTTTAACAGCACGAACCGTCAGGTGAGTGCGACAATCTATGCTAAAAAAGACACTTTATGTATGAGTGGCATACTATTTTTTTGCTACTACTACCATGGTTTTTGCGATACAAAAAAAATATTTTTAAGTTAACGCCCTGTATCCTAAAAAATAAATAAAGTAATTCCGGACATTTATAGGATTTTTTTATAAAAACAACACGTTTAAGTTTTGTACCGTAGTAAAGAAATACTCTGTAGATTGACTGCTTTGTCTACTGTAGTTTTCTTTTAAATTTGTAGTGTAAAAAAATGTATGAAGAATTTTTGTAATATTTGAATTTTTGAACCATTAAAACGTTTAAATGCAATGCAAATATTTTGCAACTTTATTGTTTTTCTTTTTGCATATACAGGGTGGTAATTTATTAACATACCACTCAAGTTATCTGCGTAGAAACACAGATTTACGAAAATCGCCGAAACACATCAAAATATTAATTAAAGGGGAACGTTTTTTCACAAAATTGGGCGGCGCTCTTTTAACCCTTTAACCACCTGGGCCAACAACCCAAAATTTTTAAATTAGAAGGGGTTAAGTTATAATTTTAAAGCTCCTAATGAGTACTTTATAACCCCAGAATACCTAACAGATGTTATTTATTTGGGTACACGCCAAGTCAGATTAAAAAACCAAAAAGTTCAAAATTAATTAAGTAACTAAAAAAATAAAAATCAACGTTTCGGTGGCAAGTCTGTCACCGTTGTCAAGATAAAATTAAATAAAAATAAAAATTCAAACAAGTAACTATTATTTAAGTTTTAAAATTTAAAAATTTTAGCTTTATTTTTAGGATATTTTGAAAATCGTTTGACATTAAATGTCAACCCAGAATACCTAATTTGGATGCCTATATTTCCAGAAACTAATAAGGTTAGATTATACTAAATGTGTATATTTTCTCAAAGCTCTATTAAAAATAATCTTTTTATTGGTGATATTGGAGATAATATACGAAAGTAGGACAAGAAGTATATATTCTTTAATGACAAACCCTGTATATTTTTACTTTAAAAAACCATAATATGGCCATCAAATCTAGTATGATCAGGTAATTTTTAAAGTACCGTCATTTTGTAGTAGGTAAAGGTATTCGCTTTATATTCCAAGGTTACAAAGCACTTGTCAGAAGCTTTAAAATGATGTATCACCGACTCCCCTTCTCATTTAAGAATTTTTGGGGTGGTAGTTCTGGTGTTTAGAAAATTAAGGGGCCGCCATCCCAATTTAGGTAAAAACGTTTCCCCTCAATCAAATATCTTGACGTGTTTCGACGATTTTTTCAAATCTGTCTTTTTCGCATGATAACTTGAGTGGGAAGTTTTTAAATGATCAACCTGTAAGATAAATTAACTATTACAATACGTATTCTAAATACCATTTAGTAAACTTCTTAATAAATCGTTTATCCCTAATATTTTAAACAAGCATAAATTTAAGGTTAAGGGATGCTGTTGACAGAACAAGACAACAAAGAGGCGTACATGCCTAAGCCCCTAATAGAGGCATGTTGTATGCCAAACTGTTTTACCTAAGGACCCAATTATGATGTTGTAGACAAACATTGTCGAGCTTAGTAAGGCGACTTCAAGAAGGCTTTGAGCCAAAAAGAATTTTAATATAAAGAGAGGTCGAGCTAAAAATTTAGCATTTAAATAGATAAACTTTAAAACTGCTTGCAGTAGAAACTACATGTTTGAGTGGGAATACGAAAATAGTGTGATCAAACTTAAATCGGAATCATTGATAATTGTTTATTAGAACAGGTCGGTTAAACAAGTAAAGCTGTACTAATTTTTCTGTTGATTAACATGATACAAACAAAAAAAAACAATTGAATTCAAGTTTTTGAATGTGTTGTAAAAAAATTACATTGTTTTTAATGACACACCGTGTTTTAAGCGTGATTTTTTTGGCATTTATTTTTGTTTTTCGGTCCTATCTCAAAATTGTGTTAAAAATATATTTAAAAAAAAATCCTAAAAATTTGAGCCATTCAAATTAATATTTAGTACTCGACCACAGCGTCTGAAGATTATTCATTTAAAATACTCAAAATATGTTTTTTTTTTTACATTTTTAAATGTCTATGACTCAACTGCTATAAGTTAATATTATACTAATGGTTTTCTGTTCAAGCTCCTATTGCTACATTTTTTTTTTTCCAGAGATGACATGAACTACATGTTTGACTAAAGAGGAATCTATATTTTCCATTAAAAAACCCATACAGGATTCTTTAAGGAAGCATACGTTAACTCTGCACAACGATCCCAGCCAATAAAATGCAAGTAATTGAATTGGGTCCGAGAGGCTTGGTAATCAAGCCGACGTCGGCCGACGTACACCGAAGCAAATGGCGGGATTTGTTGTGATGTGTGAAGCAAGGTTAAGCCAAGGTTTTAAAACACTGCACTTTGCACTGACAAATGTGTTGATTTGTTTTTGGCGGTTGCAGAAAACAAAGCCGTTCTTGTGTGAAATATTTTATAAGAAAACAGTAGTTATCACTGCTAACTTATTGTTCCTAGTTTGTGTATATGGTATAAAAAATGGAGTCGAAAAGGTAGGTACATTTAGATATTTTTTAGTTTATTTATGTACATGTTTTCTTTTTGTTTAAGGGGTACTGAAACGATCTGCCGGATTTGCGATAAAACATTTTCAAACAAATCGGCAAGGAATAAGCATTTAAAAAGTTTCATCCCGATAGTAGTCAGGACCTACAGGAAAAATTGAAAAGGATTATGTGCCCTCTGTGTCAAAATAATGAGAAGTTTTCATTTTATTTAGATTTAAATACACATTTATCTGCTATTCATACCATAAATGTAAAATAATCTATTTTCTGTTTTAGGAATTTCGTTGAGTTTGAGGAATGGAGAGCATGTGAAAATAGAGAAGTAGACTATGCTTGTCGCACAAGAAGAACATGCCCTAATGGTGAAGTAGACATATTTTATGAATGCAATAGGAGTGATTCTTACGGTATGATTGTCAGTCAGTCAGTGCCCGGAGAATACTGTTAAATTTGTACTTTGTAAACATACATGCTGTAGCCCTTTATGAGCAGAGAAGCGATTTTGTTTTAGATTCTAGCAGTAATGAAGATGTAGATGAGACTAATTTACATATAGATGTGCCTTCTACTACCAAGCTAAATTATCAGGATGAAGTAGCATCATTTTATTCAAGAGAACCTAAGTAAAGCAGATCATGTGGCAAAAACAACATTTGAGGAGAGAAGAGAGGTAATGTTAAAATAATAAACATGTACAATGTGTCTTGACTGATGTGACTTGAATATTATAACTGCAACTTTATTATTTGTAGTTTTACAGACAGTTGTTCTTAATAAAAATGTTTAATTAAGACTCATTAAAATTTATTTTCATAAAATACATTTTTCTAATATATTAACAGTTTCCAATTGTCTAAGTATTTTGCATTTACTATTGTAAAAACAAAGTATATTTTTTATCAAAAAAAAATATGTGTTGGATGGTGAATGCGCTGGGATTTGAAGTGGCACTTCGAAGAGTTCATTCTATTTTTATTTATTTTTTTGATTACTCAGGTTTAACCATAAAACCTCTTTGGGTTTAACCAGGTTTAACACATAAATAACTATTCAAAAAACTAAGGCGAATTTTTTATTGTCAATGGCTCAAAATATTTTAAAAACATTTGAATACCTATCTCTATCTAACTCTTATATTTATATTGCCATTTCATTTTATGTTTGTAAAATGTTTTGAACCGTTGACAATAAAAAATTCGCCTCTAGTTTATTTAAATGTTTCCAAATAGTAATTTTTAATAAATATACAGGGTGTCCGGTAAGTCAACGATAATATTTAAAGGACTGGTAAAACAACTCTTAATCGTCCCAAAAACATAAAATGACCTCAGTAAAAAATCGATTTTTTCGAGATATTGGCACTTTAGTAATATTTTCACACTTTTAAAACACCTTGTATATCATATAGCGATTTTTATAAATGCTTCTGCTATTTTAGACAATGCTAAAGTTTTTATAAGGAATAACTTTTTTCAAAATATTAAATATAAAAAGTTACAAGTTTAGTTAAGTTCATCCGTGCCCACACTAAAGATTTTTCGAAGAGAACTTTTAGTTAATTGGTGGTCTTTAATTAATAAAATGGCTATTCGGTGCTACAAAACTGAAATTAAAACTAAAAATATGAATTTCTTTAAGAGTGACAATCAAAAATCGGATGTACGGGATGATTTTGGCGAATTTCAAGTGCCAATATCTCGAAAACCAACGATTTTTTAAGGTCATTTTATGTTTTTTGGTTGCTTATGGGATGTTCTATCAGCCCTTTCAGTATTATCGTTGACTTACCGTACACCCTGTATATATTTGTTTAACTTAAATTGTGCTAAAATAAGGAAGGTATTTAGTTAAGGTCATATTTAACAACAAACAGTGGCGCAACTAGCCTCTGGTGTTTGGTGGGACTTAAGCCCTTGTTTATTAAGTATATTTGTCGAAAAACATTAATATTCTTTAAATGTTTAATAATTTTGGGAGGGTTAATCGCCGTCCCGGGGGCTAGCTCTTCCTAATTTCGCCCCTGACAACAAAATGTATTTTTAAATAAAAATGATTTACTCTTTTTATTCTTTTTTAGATTGCAATGGCAGCTACTCTTAACTTTAGTAGAACATTGGATGAAGAAACTTTTGAGGTATTTATGGCAGGAATAATGAAGTTAAAAAACAGTATGTTAGAAAAGCAGGACACTGGGAGTGCTTGTAGAAAACGAAAAATGGAGAAACAAACATACTATCCGTCAAAGAAGTAAAAATATATAAAAATCTTTTTATGTGTTTTTTAATGATTTTTTTTATATATATATTTTAGGCCTCATCATACAAATATGTAAACAAAATGAATAGTTTATAGATTATCTGGTGGTTTGATAAAATAAGGACATTAATTAATTTAGTTTTGTATTTATTTGTATATAGTTTTCTATAACTTATTTTATTTATACAGGGCATTGGTTACTTTTGGTTAACAAATAAAAACTTTTTATTCTTAATTGTAATCTCCAAAATTAAATATGTTACTAACAAATATTACTTAGATTTTTTCCTATTTTGATTGTTGCTTAATTAAAATTTGATGTTGCCAAAATTATTTTTACTTCATGCACAACTTTTACCCAGAATAAAATTTTAAGAAAAATCACGTAAGTAATAAAAAATAGTTTTATATGTTAACTAAAATTGAGTGCAGCCTATATTATTAGTTGGTTGTCTTTTTATTGGTAGAAATTCAAAGTTATTTTGTTTTATATTTTGTGTAGCAATAAATGGTGAAGGTTTGAAATAAATTAATGTATGTACAAAAGTTAATATAGTGTGTATACTTTTTAAATTTTACAATCTTATTTGCAAAATTTTGGTAATCGAAATATCTATAGTTCTAAATATAAAGGGCTTATTGTAAAAACACGATAAGCCACACAGCCACAGAAATCTGTCATACTCTCTCCTTAAAATTTATTAACTCATTATAAGGTATTCAAGTTTATTTTTAATAAAAGTTTAACACATTTTTTTAACTTAAAAAAGTGATAACTCTGTATTTTCTGATTATGGTTTATCGTGTTTTTACAATAAGCCCTTCATATATAAGGTTTTGGGAAGGTGTAGGGATCTTGTACTTCTAAATAAAAAAAACTATTAATAAAATGCTAACACAGCTTATTTGTTTTATTTACAATACATTAAATTACAAAACCATTATGGAATCCGATTTTCTACAGGTTATTTAAGAAACTTAATTAAATATTACTGTATGTTTGGAAAAAACAGACCAATCATCACCGCTTTAATACTTATAGATATACATGTGTGGTCGGACAACAAAAAAATCAAACTTACTAATATTAAATAATAAATTATAGTAAAAGTTAAATATTATCTTATTATTATTATAATATATTATCTTTATTAACATTTTATTAATATTATAATATATTATCATTATTAACTTTATTTTTTACATATCACCTCTTGCCTTGATGAGCTTTTACATACATAGCGATAAGATTTATGACATTATTCATTTCCTTGGTTTTCATCTTCTATAAATTAACACCAGCCTTTATAATTCTTCAGATTAAATACATGAGAATAACAAACATATGAAGGGTCCAGGGGAAAACATGATAATCGCCAATTTATTAATTTTAGGGTTTTACAAAATTATAATAGTTCTAACTGGTCCCTACAAAATATATAAACTTCACAGTGAAATAAGCTGTTAACTACCACGATTATGCCTATTAAAAATATACTTACACAGGAAGAACCTGATAACCATCAGCCGTCCGTTTTGCTCTTCTGTAAAATTATCAAAAAGGCGCTTATCATGTTTTTCCCCTGAACTCTTCATATGTTATTATCGGTTAAATACTACCACTTCATTATAAAAAGTAAGAACTGCAAAAAATAGAATCTGTAACACATTTAAATTGACTCTTCACTCTAAACTTTCTTGGAATAAACTGACAAACGTGGATGAGAAGACTTCTTTGCACAATACACTATTTATTACCATTGCTATTTTGTATATTATTTACCATTTTTACTTTAAAGCTTTAAAATAATCAATGCTGCCCTAAAATAAAAAAAAATAATAATTTACATTTACAGACTTTTAAATAAGAATAGGATTTTTTACTTATATTTACAAAAATCAGTCTTAGATTATTTTTTAAAACTTATCGGTACAAATTTAAAAGTGAAGGGCTTATTGTAAAAACATAAGCCACACAGCCACAGAAATCTGTTTTACCCTCTAATTTATTTAATTATTAATATGATAAGCGACAATAAAAACGTTTTAAGTATTATCCTTGGAGTTTATTAACTTATTAAAAGGTACTAAGGTTTATTTTTGATAAAAGTTGATTCCACAATTTTTTTTATCTTAAAAATTTAATAACTCCGTATTTTGTGATTGTAACTTATCGTATTTTTAAAATAAGCCCTTTAAATGTATCTATTTATAGGTTTTACTCACATATACACAAAAAGATGTAATAATTAATTTTTCATTTTTAAATAGTTGTTAAAATATTTACTTTGTTTACAAAACTTAACCTCAAATCAAACTTAAATTTTTCATATTAGGATATCTAAAACACGTGACCTAAAAATGGTCGCTGTAGGACAAAAATTTTCAAATGGCAGTTTATTTTTATGAGAGATTGTGTACCATAAATTATAATTACCCTTTTTGGTAGTATTTAATTGGTTAATTGTGTTGTTTAAATTTTTGGCCTGATTAATAATTTCACAACAATGATTTTTACGGTTATATTGGTGGCTCTCAAATCGGGGGTTTGCTGCACTTCCTGTTCCGTGGATGCACTGTGAATAACAAAACGACGGCATACTTTTTAGATCAAACAAAGCAAAAATATTCCAGAAATATTAAATCTCCTTTGCAAACTCAAAAAAGGATTCACATGTATACAAAACACGTTAAAATTAATAACTATTTTATTTATTTATGTCCTACAGCGGCCATCTTAAATCTATTTTTGACAACCTGTTAGATAGCCTAATTTAAAGGTCGCGCTCGCGCCCGATTCAATCCCGAAGTCGAGTCGGGGATCATTGACGGTATTTGATCGAGATAGAATTTTATTGGCTGGGATCGTTGTGGAATAACGTATGCTTCTCCAGTGATGCGTTGGGCCAAACTTCATAGGACTTATCAAAGTGGCTGTCCCGGGTCCAAAGTTGAATAACACGAATAACAAGAGTATTTTTATAAGAAAAACTTTTGTTGTTCTACGGTAGGATATAATCTATACCGTTGATACCGTACTTAAAAGCATTATTCAGGAATACTTATATTAAAGAAATGGTTTCTTTTTGACATAAAGGTTAAAGATTTTTGGTATAGGATCTCAAAATCTGAACCTATTATTTTAAAGGAAATGCATGAATATTTTTATAGAAACATTTAATTTCTTTTGTTAAAAATCTTAAAACTTATAATTAGGATATTTAAGAGCTAATAAATATTTTATGTTTTCATTTCTTGATTCTGATGTTCTCAAAATAATACTAAGGATATTTTAACGTAAAGAATTTCTTTTAAACTTAAGACATAAACTAAAGTATTTTTCTTCCAGTTTAAGAGCTACCATTATTTTAAAGTACGAAATGAATCTTGGTTTAGAAGCACACGTATTCAAAAGAAAGCATATTTTTAAAACCTTGTATTTCCTTAAAACAAGGCTTTTTTTCTGTGTGTATTTTAATACTTTAACCATTTATATATAGGCTTATTACATAAATAATATGATATAAAAGCTTGTCGATTTTCCTGTTTAGATAAACTAATAAATTAAACATGAATGTCTGATGGATTTTGATTTTTTCATCATATAATCATATAAATTGTGTACTAAGGTTATATGTAAATACTATTTCAAGTTTTTAAGGAAAAAGTTTACGTTATTCCTTTTAGTACATTTTATTAAAAGTTTAATTTATTATTTTTAAATTTTGGCCTATTTTAGTTTTAAGATTACTTTTGCGATTTATTTTCTGCAAAATAATATTTCGTCTTTTACGAAATATGATCTCGTTTGCATCAAATACTTTTACAAGAAATATAATTTAAAGCGGCTGGAAAATAAATATTGCTTTTTACAAGCACCTTGCATTTATAAATCTACTTTTCAGGAAGCGAGGGTATCTTGACGGTTACGGTCAATTTAATGTTTGGTATTCATAACACAGGCGTGTAGAATTTACCTTTTGTAGAATCGTTATAGGGATGCAGTGAGGTTATACATTACCATGAAGATAAAGTACATGTTGGTGCCTTTTCGTTGACCTTGCAAAAAGAGACAAAACAAATCTGATTGCGCAATCTCTATTTTGATTTTTTAAACAAATTTAATGGTAAAGTAAATCATGACTAACTTGATTTGATTTAAAGATACAGAGTGTTTTTGAATTTTATAAGTTTTGTCAATTTGGCAGGCCCTTGTAACTCGCTTAATATTAGACATAGAAAAAAAAATGTAAATGGAGAAGTTTTAGGATATTTTACGTAGAATTTAGTGGCGTATCTTTATTTTTTTAACTGACTTTTTATTTTAAAGCTATAACACAAAGATGTTTTTTTGTTTATTTATTTTACTACCAATAGAAAAGTATTCTTAAAGGTGCCAGTATTCATCTGTCTGCACCCAGAGCAGTCGCAAAGAACAAAAGACAAGAAATTTTATTTTTTATGGCTGCTTGACTCAAAACAAACATTTTTAGCCTAATTATGGCACTTTAGATTTAAAAAATAATTTTTTGACAGCAGAAGTGTCAAAAAATGACACATGAAATGTAAATAAGAGAAATTATATTGGAGTTTTATTTAAATTTTTTAAGTAGCAATCATTTTTGGCAGCAGTGACTATCAACCAATTCACAATTATGCCAAGTAAAGATAGACAAAATCTATTTTTTTTTCATAATCATTTAAAAAGTTAAAGGAAGAAACCACATTTGAGGGAAACCGGGTAATTTATAGTTTATCTTTTTATGGGAGTTTAAATTAAACAAAAATATTATTTGGCTTTTCTCCAGAATAAAAAAGGTTCAAACATTTTAAGAAAAATTAAACTTTGCACATACTATGAAGAACTATTCTGTTCTTGTATAATACAATAAAAGTTAAGATTACTTTAAACAAAATAAATAAAAATAAATAAATCCAATATTAAATATAAAACAATTATCTTTATTTAGGATATATAAAAAAATATTTACTATACATTTCCGGTCCAAATTATTTTATTATAATCCAATAAAATAAAATCTTAGCTTATGATCGTGTCTCAAAAATGTGGCAAACTTTTTACCAAAAACCTGTTATACTGGCTAAAAATGTAATAAACTTTTTTATTTAAACTTAAATGACTGATTGACAGTTTTGAGTTTTAGATTTCTTTTGTAAAAGCAAATAAATTAATTAAAATAATTTGTTTTTACTAAAGTAATGTTAAAATTAAACTGTTAATTGGTCATTTTAGTTTTATTAAAAAGTTAGTACATTGTAGGCAGTTTAGCAGTTACTTTTTGGTAAAAAGTTTACCACATTTTTAAGACACGACCATAAGCTAAGTTCTCATTCTGGTAATCTCGTTGGGATTAAATTTTATTAAAACATGATAAAATATTTTTGACCGGAAACTTATAAACCTTCTCGGTAGGTATGGTAAGTAAAAATTTCTATTTAACCTACATTAAAATATATATTTTATACTAAAGGTTTCATTACTAAACTTTAAAAGAAATAAATATTTCTTTTAAAGTAATCTTAACTTTTATTGTATTATGCAAAGACAAAATAGTTTTTCATAGGATATTAAAAGTTTACTTTTCTTAAAATATTTATTAAAATAAAATTTTCTTTTCTGGACAAAAGCCAAATATTATTTTTTTTAATTGGGTATATTATATTCATTTTGATAAATTCCAGAATTCTGGCCTTTGATTAAAACTTAAGCAATGTTTTGGATATCTGTAGTAAATAAACAATTATTGTCTTAAAATGAGAACAAATGAGCGGCAAACATAATTTTAGTGCTTTTACAATAATTTATTTAAAAAGGGTAAAACGGCTTTTCTGAAAACTCAAAACCCTTACATAATTTATTTTCTTTATCAAGACCCCTAATATATTATAAGAGGGTAAATTTAAAAAGAAATCTTTAGGGCAGAGATTTAAAAAGTAATGTTTTTAAATTAAAGTAAAAACGAAATTTTACGACTAAAAGCATAATATGTTTATTTTTAAAAAAATAAACCGATTTCAAAAAGATAAATAAAACTAACTAAAAATTTAAAAATAATGCATAAATGACATTTTTAGAAAAATAAAGTACCTAGGTAAAAACATATGGTAATTTTCTAGAAACCTGCGGCAACTCCGATTTTGACGAAATTTGGTATACGGGGTTTTTGGAGGCGCTGATCACGAATCTGAAAGATTTTTGGCGGAAACGTTTCGTTCTTGAGATATTCATCATCAGACTTGAATTTTAAACTAATCCTATTTTTACAATATTCCCCCTTCTTTTGCACACAATTCTTGATTTAAAGCAGAAGTGGCACACAATATTTGATTTTTACCTTCTAAAATCCCGCTTTTTACGTATTTTACCTTATTTTTGCATTAAATTGCATAGCTATACTTTAAATCATTTCAATCCCAGTGTGCCATGAAGCCGTATGTGTATGTATAGTTGCCGCATTATCAAAGAAAAGCCACGCAATTTAATGCAAAAATAATGAAAAACGTAGAAAAACAGGGTTTTAAAAGGTAAAAATCAAATATTGTGAGACACTTTAGCTTTAAATCAAGAATTGTGTGCAAAAAGAAGGGGGAATATAGTGAAAACAAGCTTAGTTCAAATTTGAACTTTGATGATAAATATCTCGAGAACGAAACGTTTCCGCCAAAAAATCGTGATCAGCGCCCCAAAAACCCCGGTATACCAAATTTTGTTAAAATCGGAGTTGCAGCAGGTTTCTAGAAAATTACCAAACATATTATATTAGGGTAAAAAATATTTTGTGATTTTAGTTATTAACATTTAGTAGTTTAGTGGAATGTTATTACTGGACTTTATTAAAAAAAAAATAATAATAAAATAATATTTTTAAATTTTTAGTGAGTTTTATTTATCTTCTTATAGTCGATTTATTATTTTTTAAACATTCATTTTACTCTTTTTAGTTTTTCATTATTAACATTTAATCGGTGACTATCCACTAAAAACTGCTACTCCTAATAGGTATAAGTTGGGTATAAACCTAAACTTAAAAAAATCTAAAATTCGTTGAAAAATATGAACTACAAGCTAAATGACAACGACATGACAAATAAACATATTTTGACAAAACTTTTACTACCTTCATTGTTTAAACATCAAGCATAGGTAGCATATACATATAAGGGGTAATTCATTTAGAGATACTTTTTCTAGTACGTATTTTTGGATAGATGAGAGGGTCCAAATTTCAAACTGTTATGGTATTTGTGTTCAGTACTGTTTGACAATTTATCCTGGAAAGACTTAGCCACCGGCACAACGTCTAAAACTTGTTTAACTGTATTATGAAAATTATCGTTCTTTGAGAAATGTGTTTTGTGCGCTTCGGGCAACTTATGGTCCAGACTATTGGCTGTACCATCACAAAAAATTGGACTCTAATTTTTATTATTGGATACTTCTTGACCAACTGAGCCACATCTAGCACATAGTGCTGAAACTATAGCGGTAGTAGCTGCGAGTGTACGTGATAATTCTAACGAATTGATTTGGCTCTCAAAAATTGGAGCCTAACAACAGACCATGTTAGGCGCTGTTAAGGCCAACATTTGAATGCCATAATCTTTAAAAAATAAATGTAAGATGTAGTTGTTTTGTATGATAATAAATATTACTGAATAAAGTTTTTTATTATTATTTTTTAAAGTACCTCGTAATGAATCACCGTTTACATATCTAGAGTACGAACGCACCAACTTGCTATGTATTTTTTTACTATAGGCATAGGTTAATTGTAGCACAGAATAACTAGCTACGGCAAACTGTAGATACTGGGTTTCTGTAGCCGGTAAGACGTGTGTTTGGAGCCTTTTGCTGCTATCAAAGTATGACGTAGCGGTGTTTAACTAACAGCGTTTAAACTTTACTAGAGGCAGTTTTTCCTGAAAAATAAGTCTAGTACACTATCCTGACTGGGTTTTCTTATCGTACCACCGCGGAAATGGACTATTTCGAATAAAAAATACTTTTTAAAATCTGTCCACAATTGACGGAGTGATCGGTGTATATACAAAAAAAAACATATAAGGTGTCAAGCATATACTAAAAATATATTTTTATAAAAATATTCTAAGAAAAACATTCTGGCTTTGTCTGCTAGATTGGACTAAAAAAAACTAAGTACTGTTTTAAAAAATTTAATAAAATACAAAATATATAAAGCAACAACAAAAAAGGGGTCAATCTATAGTGAAAACTTCTAAGTAATGCATTTCCTGTTTAATCCCTAATTGCTAATTTTTGACCCACATAAGTATATGGGTCAATCAACTTTTATTTTGGTATGTGTACCCAGTGGCATATATTTTTTTATTAGAAATATTCCTTTAGATGCGTCTCGAGACGCCACTAGTCTTAATAAATTAAATTTGTTTAAAGCCTAATAAGCCCTTTGGCACAATATATAATACTGCTAATTATTACTTGAAACGGTTAAAGAATATTTGGGATTTTATATTACTGATAAAATACTGATTCAAAAATAAAAGTTTAGCATCTTGTATCTTGGACACAATGCATTTCTGGACCTATGTTGATATAAACTTTTTTTAATAAATCAGCTAATAAAAAGGGCCTTTAATTTTTGTCGCAACAAAAAAAAACATGCAGCTGTCCATTTTGTTGCAATTAGTTTTCAACATCCAGTATAATTTTTCAATTGTCTTAATTCTCATTATTTTTATCAGAGACGATAATCCTTATTTTAGAGTTTTTATCTTGGCTCTAAATAAAAGTACTCTTATTTAATTAAAAAAAAAAAAGGTAAAAATGCACTAGTATTGAATAACTATTTGTAATTTTTTTAATATCCAACTTTTAATAAAAATTGCAAAACCGTCCGAGAAACTTATTTATTTATTACGCTTCAACATTTTTTAATTTTGTGAATTTGGAAATAAATTCTTATAAATATAACAACCTATATAAAGCGTTTATTTATTTTGGTGCATTTATTATTGCTATCCTTATTGGGTACAACAGCCCTACTTTTAATGGTTTTCCGACTGTTCTAATTAATGGTCTCCTAATTTATAAAAAAATTAACCTACTGTAATTTTTAAAATAAACAACTTTTCATCAAAATTGCGAGAATGTCCCCAGGTAATGATACAGTTATCGAAATATTTTTAAATTTTGTAAAATATGATAACTTTGATTTTCGTCAAAATGTAACTTGTTTATTTACCACTCTGTTTAAAGTAGTCCCTGCAACGTTTAAAGAATTAGCCTCAAGTTGCTTAAAGCTAATAAAATTTTCATTTTAAAGATAAAAAAATCAAAAACTTAAAAAGTTATGAGTCGTTGAGTTTAGACAAAAAAAACAGGGTGGCCAGGTTAATTAGTTGACCGCTTTACTAGGTATTTCTAATTGTATTTAGCTTAACAATTCAATATTAAAGTCAATATTGGGTTTACCAATAAGAGCGTCAAAACTTTAAAGTGTTACTGTAATAACAATGCTTAGAACTATGTCACCAAACTTTCATAGCTGTTAATGTCTAGCAAGTAATTATGAAAAGATACACGGTTGTACAACGTGAAGCAATTATAAAAACAAATTTATTAAAATTAAATAAATGATATTTTTCATCAGAATGCGGGTTATTTTATTAAATTCACTGAAAAAAACAAATGATTTAGTTAAATATGGCGAAACATTTGTGTAGTTTGATTCAACACGAAAAAAATGTCAACCTTTTATTGTTAATTTAACAAACTGCATAAAACAAACTGCAGCCAATGAGTTAAAAGTAGTTGAATTAAATTATAGTTAAACTAACGCGAAATTCTGGTTAAACAAACATAACAAATAATTAACATAAAAAAATTACAATTTTAAATTTAAAACTAACCAACCTAAATGTTTTTAACAACAAAATATAAATAACATTATTTTCATGTACAGCCAATTTTTTTCAAAAATGTCAAACTACGCATCTTAAGTTGACACTTCAAAATTTGTTGAGTTTATTTTTTTCTCCATGTGGTAATGTGAGCTTGCCGCCAAGGTCATGCGATCTCTCATCCTTGGAATATATTTATTGTGAGGCTACCTTAAATCTAAGGTCTACTTAAATAGACCACGAACGATTCGTGACCTTAAGCAGAACATTTCTCTCACCATTACAAATTTACCGGGTGATATAATTGAAAAAGTATTTAGAAATTGGGCCACAAGAATCCATCCAAATGAACAAAGTAGAAGAGGATATTAAAACAATATTATTTTTTAAACCTAACAATATATATATTTTTTTAAAGTTCTAACGTTCTTATTGGTAAACCTTTTATAATGATTTTAAAACTCTTCACAATTTAAGAGACTACGATAAATTATGTCTTTTTTCCTACTTTGAATTTTTATATGATATATTAATAATACAATTTTATTTTTTAAGTAATTATAATTTGCAAAAAACGTGGTGCTTAAGAAATTAACTTCAGGATATACTGCTTCTGATAAAGCAGGCAAATTATTATATTAAAATATAAAATGATTTTTCTTCCGCTTTCTTGCTGCAAATGACAGGAACATTGTATGAATTATCTTATCTTAATGAGATTGCTTTTATGAAGCATTAACCAACTTATTATAATTAAATTATCTTTTTAGCATAATTACCTGTTAAACTTGTTTTGGTATTATATTGTTCTTTAATCTTTAACCTAAAATGTCTGCTACAGCCTTAGTAACCATATTTAAAATATTTTGGCAAATAAAGAGCAAAAATTATTAATTTAACCCGATAAATTTATTTACCTTTTAAAAATTTAATTTACAAGTATATTATGGCTAGTAAAATGCAAGCATATTAAATAATTTTATAATAAAACTTTTTTTTAATTTTTGCTTCTTTCCAATAAATTAAATTTGCTTAAAGTTATTTGTTATTGTTGCTGACACAAAACCTAGCGGTCAATTTCTTCAAATAATTTTAAATGTTCAAGTACCCTTTTAATGCTCTATTTGAATTTTATTTCAAAAAATAAAAACACGTTAGTAGCGTCGCAAAGGTAATTTATTTTATTTTGGTAAATAATCACTTCTTAAAGTTTCCGTAAGCGCAGATTTGGTATATTTTTTCTAAATTCTCTTTATTAGCTAACTTAGAACACACATTATTTTCATTTTTTATATTTTAGAATTAAACAAAAATGCCATACAGGATGTTTTAAAAATCATAGCTTCCATATTTGTATTATTTTTAGGGGAAAGCATGGTATAAATCCTTAAATGATTTTAAGAAGTAAGCTCAAATAAACGTACGTATATTTTTAATGTCTTAACTTTTTAAGATACGGTGAACCTTTAAGAATATATATCTTTTATTTATAATATCTGTGATAACAGTCTAAGTATTTTATCTACTTTATTTTTTGAAACAAAAATGGATATAATTTTTATTTACCTTTAATCAAATTTTATATCCCATTTTTGTTTCGTCCGACGCATTGCCGTCGCTTAATAAAATACGAAACATTTCTCTGTATGTTTTAATTGGTTATATTGTAGTCTCTAATAAAAGGTGCACAGAGCAGCAATGCTGCCTCTAGTAGGTAAAAACGAAAAACCTGACACACAAAAATAAAAAAAAACATGCAGTCACACAATAAAATAAAAGTTTAAAAAATGAATTATTAGGTAAATGTTAACCACATGACAAATTTTTTGACGTTACATTTTCCACCTTGATTGTTTAATCAATCAACAGGTAAGTCACCAGTGGTCACATAATCACATTACACCTCTGTATTATCTTTTCGAATGATATTAGTGAACCAGCGAAGATGAAGTAGAAGCAGCTGGTGTCAAAGGAAGGTGAAAGCAGCTCATTAGTAAAGCCAGCGAGTCACAGTCAGCAGAAACAGCAGCTTCAGCTAAGCCGCGAGCTTGAAGGCAGCTTTTGTGTAGCTCATAATAGAAGTAGCCTGAAGTGGAAGCCAGGCTAGCTTCAGCGGCCAGCAGCCGCGAGCCAGCAGTCAGCGAAACAAAGGAGCCAGCGAAGTCAGCAGTCAGCAGTCAGCAGTCAAAGCAAAGCCGAAGCGGCCGCGCGGTGCCGCAGCCGCAGCCAGCGGAGTGCTCAGTAGTTGAAGTAGCCAGCGGGTTGGTAGCTTAGTAGTCAGCAGCTTCATTGAAGTGGAAGCCAGGGCCAGCGAACAGCGAGCCAGTAGCCAGTGGTGCCTCAGCGTAGCCAGCCAGCGGAAAGCCAGCGGTGCCGCTAGCTTAAAGTAGCCAGCGAAGCCAAAGTGAAGCGAAAGTAAGCAGCTAAAGTGAAGCTAGCAGCTTCAGCAGCCAGCAGCCAGCGGTCGAAGCGTAGGCCAGCGGAGTCGAAGCGCAGCGCCAGCGTAGCCAGTGAAGTCAGCGCAGGCCAGCGCGGCGTCGCGAAGCGGTGGGGGTCATGCGTGAAGCCGAAGCGGTGTGTCCGTGCAGCCTGAAGCAGTTCAGCAGAGACAAGTGAAGCCAGCAAACAATGGATTTGTAACGAAATATCTTATAAAGTTCCAAAGGTTCTAAAACTGAAAGCATCAGATAATAATTATTTGCGGTGGTATACAAGGTATGACAAAAATGTTAATTTTGCTCAAGGGGAAAGTAACTTTATTTTTAACAATATCTATTTCTTTTTATAAGAAAAAAGTATTTAGAATTAAAAATAACTTACAAATATGCAATTTTAACTTTTACTAAAACAATGAACTTTATTACTCATCATTGGGAATTTGTTTTTACTATTGACTTTACGAAAAAAGTTATTCTTTATAAAAATTTCTGCATGGCCTAGAACATAAAATGAAATCATTGGAAATGCTTAAAAGAAAATTACCTTTATTTTTAACAAAATTAATTTTTTTATAAGAAAAGATTTTTAGAATAAAGAAAACTTACAAACATTTAAGACCTAATTATTTACATTTTTACCGTTATTAACATTTTTTGACATACCACGTATACCACTGCAAAAATTAATTTCTGATGATTGAATTTCAGGTTTTAGGCCATGCAGAACTTTAAAAAAAACTTTTTTCGTTAAATCAATAATAAAAAAACCCCATGGTGAGAACTGAGCTTAATTTTTTTTTAGTAAATAGTCAAGTTTACATATTTGCAAGTAATTTTTAATTCTAAATATCTTTTCGTAAAACAAAATTGATATTGCTAAAAAAAAGGTACTATTCCCTTGAGGAAAATTCACATTTGTTTGACATACCTCGTATACCACTATAAAAATTAATATCTGATGATTAAATTTTAGGTTCTAGATCATGCAGAGCTTTTTATAAAATATAATTTTTTTCGTAAAATCAATAATACAAAATTTTTCCATATGATGCGAACTTAGGTAGACACGCTGAATGTACCATCGTGTTCAAAATAAACTGGGACAACAGAATTTAAATTTATTTTCTGGCCTATTAAAATATTATTTTTAAAATTGTCAAAGCATTGTTATTTTGTGACAGCCACTTCAAAAATTTTCAAATATCGCACATTCCGTTGAAAAGTGTATAAACTCAAAAAAAAAGATTATTCCAAAAACAGGTCTCTTTTAACATACTTTATGTCCCTGCAAAACCGTATTATTGTAAATTAAAGGTAACTCCTAAAAATGTCGCTACATAAGGCGGTACATTGTATAGTATACTGTGTAAATTTATTTTCCTTCTCCTGATTTTTTTTTATATTTTGAGTTAATACAGTTTTCAACGGAATGTGCGATATAAGGAATACGATTTTTTTATAAAAAAGGAGATACTTACCCACTTAAATTTTATTGTCCCAGTTTTTTTGGGCACGATGGTACGTCAGAAAAAAAGTCTAGTACCTTCTCTCTTGCGATCTTCACATGGTTTTCTTACTTCTACAGAAGGACACCCCTTTGAAAAAATATGTTAAAATCGGTCCACAGTTGACAAAGTAATTGGTGTAAATACATAAAAACATAGGTGTCAAACTTTTCTCTTTAAAGTGTATTCTTATCTTAGCTTTAAAATCTACAGATAGCACTATTCTTTTAGTAAATAATGTATTTTTTACAAAAATCTAAAATATGTATTGTTATTAGTATTAAAGGGTGCCTTTATTCATAAAATATATTATATATGGTAAAATATTTCTTACTGAATTCCAGGCTCGTTCACTAGTCTATTTCTAAGAACTTCTCTTAAAATTTAGTTTTAATACGCTTGTATTTAATTAGCAACAAAATTGAAAAGCGTAAAGCATTTAATAATAACCTTTACAAAATTATCTTACAAACTCAAAAGGCTATTTAAGACCAGAGAAATTTTCTCGAAACCAAACACTGTCTTTACAGTTATAATGAAATTTTAATAAAAGGTACAAGACAATTACTAACATTTAAGGAAAAATGAAGTAGTGGTAAAGAAGCACTTCATAGAATTGTAATAAACAAAAATAATTAAGTCTTTTTTATTAATTATAAGAAAAATGTCATTTTATGATATACCATTGCTATAACTTTTTAAAACTACAAAAACATATTTTTAACTTCTTGGCGTACTAAAGTCAAGGTAAAAAAGCACTGGCTAAACGACCACCGGCGGTTCTGCTCAATTATAAGAAGGAAACCGCCAGTCGACGGTTATATCTATTTACGTATATGAAAACCGCCGAAAATGTTAATTAACCTGGTAACACCGGCGATATTTACTTATTTTATCATTAAATGCCGCCGTCCGGCGGCTTTGTTTACGATCATTTTAAATAATAAATCTAAAGTATTACCAATTAAAGTATGCATGTACTGAGGGTAGAACAAATTTTAAAATTTCCAGGAAAAGTAAAAAAGTACCACATAAATCATTTATAAACACAGCTTTTTTCTTCATATTATAAACATTTAAAAAAGTATTTCAAGTTCTCCCATACCTACAGGGTTACGTTACGAGTGTCGACACGTAAGCCATGGGTTCCGAGTATATCTAACTTTGTTTTTATTTTCTTTATGATAAGTTTTTATACATGTTTTTTAATTTATATTCTTTTGTTCATAATTTAATTTTCAGACAGATAATTTTTCACTTTTTAAGAATTTTAAATTATAATACCAAATTGCTTACTTTTATGCTGACGATGACGTCCTGATAAGGTATTCCCTTGCCTTTCCTGCCTATTAATATTTTTTTTAGTGTTTTTTGGTTTTGTCAAATATTGGGTCCATGTGATGAAATGGTTTTGTAATGCGACTTTTTTAATTATAGGCCCCTGATAAAGTGGCAATCCAGCCACGAAAGGTTTGGATAAATACAATTGTGGCTTTATTTGCCTGTTCTCATTGCGCTATACTACTTCAATTTGTTTTTCTAAAGGTTGCTATAAACTAAACTACAATATAAATTAATAAAACCACAAAGAAAAACTGAACGCTTACGGTACAAAAAATAAATAGTTATTGAGGTTAGATTAGCTTTAACTATTTTTCGGCGGTTTTCAATTGTTTTTATCAGCATCAATCAATCACCGGACAGCGGTATCTACCGATAAAATAATTTAAAACCGCTGGTAATGACAAATTAATTAACATATTCGGCGGTTTTCTTTTATAATTGAGCAAAGCCGCCGGCGGTCTTTATATAAACTTTCAATTCTTTTATGGGATACGTAATTTTATTGTGTGTTACACTTAGAAAAATGGGTAGTAATAGAGTAAGAGCCCGTGAGCGGCCGATCTTCGTCATTTTGTAAAATCTAAAAGAAGCGATGGTAGACTATGAAGTTTGACTCAAAGTGGCTTTGGTAGGTGTCATGTACCAAAGGTTAATTAATTAAAACATAACTTTCATCACTTTGTAAAAGCTAAATTTTTTAAAGCGTGGCCCAACTCTATTTATACACGAAATAACTTCGCCCCTGTACACGATACAAAAATAAACCTAAAATAACAAATGTATTTCTGGATACACTGTTTTTACTGACAGTGCTAGATATTATACAAGGTGTCTAAAAAACATGATTTCTTTTGTAAAGTGACTTTTTTAATAAAACCCTATATATTTTAACAAATTTTGAATATGTATTAAATTCTACATAAAAATATATAACACACTATGCGTAAATTTTTGCTGATTTTTGAGATATCAGCAGTATGCTGATATACTTATTAACGATGGAAAGTGGATAGAATAAAATTTTGGCTTTACTAATTTTAAATAATTTTGTAACTGGAAAAATATAAAAAGACATATTATGATATATTTAGTTTATTTTAGACACATATTTACTTAATTGCACTTAGTAAAAACAGCAATACGTCAATTTTGACTGGTTTTTGAGGTTAAGTAAGTAAATATCACTACCTTCTAGATGTTTTGAATTGTACTATTTTATTCTGCCGGGATGAAGAAATTTTCCTGTACCTGTACTGGCAGGTTATTTAGTTTATTAAGTTGAAGTGTTTTCTTTTCTGTAATTTTACTGGCCTTAGCTACATACCCAATAATCAACCTATTACACGTGTTTCAAATAATTAGATTTGACAACTTGTTTTCTTAAAAAAATGTTTACAAATGCTTTTTAAACTTAGAATGTTTTGCAGATTTTTTTTTACATAAAATATAGTGTATGGTGTGTTCCAATGTAATTTCTTTTCAAACCACTTTAAACGGTATGTTTGTGATAAAAAAATATCGATTTTAAAGAAGCATGGAATATAAGATCACCGGTTTTAAAATTATCATGTGCATATAAGGAAAATTCCAAGCCAAATAACTTAAGAGTAGATCAGAACTTCTAAATAAAGTTCATGTGTTGAATATATAAGTTTTAATTGGTTATTTTTAATTTGTCCTTGTTTTATTTTTATGATATTTATTTGTATTAATTCTTTCATACTTACAAGACTTCTTTAAAACCGAACAAATTTGATTTCAACAATGGAGTCTATGATACAAAAACAATAAAAATCAGAAAATTAATATTAAAGGCATACAGAAATAAAACAAATTATTAGTATTTACAATACAGCATAATAAAACGTAGGCATATTACAAAATTTATATTGATTATAGTATTAAAATAAGGGTATGCTAAGACTTAATTACTGAATTCTATATTACCAAAAGATGTTCTAATGAGGGAGAGGAATGTAACATATAGGATGCCGGGATGCGCGGTTGCAAATGGGCGTTATGCGTTAAAAAAGTATCAACAACGGACCGGAAGCTATTTTGGTTCTTGCGCAGTTGAAGTTTTGTGGTGGTCACAGCGTATATTTAGATAATTAGCATGTTTTTATGAATGCTCTCATCAGAAGACCTCTTATTTTTAAAAAGGCATCCAAATTGCATAAGTATTAATAACTTGTTTTGCTAAAGGCAGTAGATGGCGTAATTTTTATTAAAAATTTTTCGTATAACATATCTTTGATGAATATAAAGTTACTTACATTGCATGAGTATTTTTAACATATATTTTTAACTAATGCGTCCGATTGCGCACATTTTATTAAAATCGATTTTAAGAAAATACATATTGCGCTTGCCACATTTTTCCATGCGCGAATGCTTTTTTGTTTCATGTTTAGAAAGGCGGCTTTGGCTTTCTCCTATTTGAATTTCCATGATATTACCACAAATTCAGATTTTTTAAGGTAAGTTACACATCTCTAAAATGTGTAGGTTTTTCTAATATAAACCTAGTTTTAATTATAAGAAAAAAAAGACTATTTTTATATCTACAAAAAAAACCGAATAAGATTTTTTAATTATTGCTAAGTATTTTATGTATGTAAAAATAAAAAACTGCATTTTTAGGATTCAATTTATTACTGAACATCAAAGTAAAATACATTTTTATATAATTTTTAAGTTTGCAGCTGCTGTTTGTTTGTTTATCTGGTTTTAACATATAATTTTGATCACACTGCACATCGGTATTTTAACTTTAAAACTCGTCCCAGTGAAAGAGCTTAGCTTTCTGTGTAGTTACTTATTTGTACTATTTGAAAGGTAAAACTATCTCTAATTTTTTTTCAAATTCGTTACAACTGGAAGCTGTACAAGTGACAATACCATTTTATTTTTTTGTCCAGTGTTTACAGTCTTCTTGTTTTTTTTTTTTTTTTTGGATGCAGTGTTGCTTATCAAGGTTTTTGTTTATTTAGTATTTTAAACTGGCTTTACCATTGTAAATAGCAGAATATGTATCGTTGTTCATGAAAGAATAATTTTCTTACTTTATTTTAGCACGATAAAATTATTTTAGTAAAAAGGACTGACATTTAAAAACAAATTAATTAGAAATTTTAACCTAAATTCTAATAATTGTCACAATGTTATTTCCTAAAATTTGTGTGAAGTATAGCTGGTTGTCTATTACTTTATGTTGCTAAGGCCTAAAAACAAGGCAAAAGCAGAAGATCTAAAACTAATAAATCTACTGCTAATAGATAGAGTCACTTGCCGGTACAGCAATTACAGATAAGTTGCTGATCATCGCGGCAAGAAAGAACTGTTAGTACAATTCTAACATCTAAAATGCGATGGTAAATATACAGGATGTTTTCTAATTGCGGTAAAAAATTTAAGGGTTTTTTCTTAGCCATTTTTATGAACAAAAGTTCATATAAACATGGGTCCTAAAATTTTTTGTTTTCAAGAAACACACAACTTTTCAAAAAAAAAAAAACAAAAATATCAAAAACACTTTTTTAGTAAAATTTGTTAGACTT
This sequence comes from Listronotus bonariensis, assembly GCA_014170235.1. Classification (NCBI taxonomy): domain Eukaryota; kingdom Metazoa; phylum Arthropoda; class Insecta; order Coleoptera; family Curculionidae; genus Listronotus; species Listronotus bonariensis. The sequence goes on from JACEGR010002879.1 coordinate 101,026, forward strand.
GATATAAATAAATATAATTAAGCTTTTGTTGTTGTTATTACAACACCTAATTTTAAAAGAGAAAAAATGCCCCAGTGTTTCTTGAATTGTGCAGGATTATGCAGTTTAGAGGATTTTATTATTTTTCTGAAAAACCAAGCAAGCTATTTAAAAATATAAAGACACAAAAAGTTTTTAAGTTATTTTATCCGTAAAAAATATAAAGGTTGCAAGAAAGTCAGTGACGTATTTTTTTTGTCAATAATATTAGCTAAGATGCGCCACTGCTCTCACAAATTAGAAGTAGTTTAGGGCTCAATTAACTTTCTATTTTAACAAATACTACAGTCAAATTTTATTAAAATCGGATAAGTCATATTAAAGATATTATTAAAAATCCAATTTTCTTTATAAAGTTTAACACCTTGTATCTTAGAAAAAAAACATTCTCGGACCTATATTTATATGACCCTTTTTTATAAAGTTAACTTGGGAATTAGGAAACACCCTGTATAGTTAAAATAAACCAAATAACTGACTTACGGCCTATTAACCAAGCTCTGAAAAAAATATTTATTAGGCTGATAGCCTGCTTTTTAACCAATGAAAAGTCTGTTTTATAGACATCTCGTATATTAACTGTGGCAGTACCAGTTAATATACAGGAAGTCTATTAACTACTATGTATCCAAATAAGCATTTTTTAATTTTTTGTTTTGTATCTTATACAAAGCAAAGTTATTTCGTGTATAAATAGAGTTGGGACTCCTGTATATGTTACTTGGGGACCTATTTAAAGATATATCTCAGTCGGTAGACAGTTTTTAAAGTTCAACCCCTTGGAAAACAAAGATTTTTGTGTTGCGTGATAGTCCGAAGAAATTCAATATTTCCGTTATTTAACAAGATATGACAAAATGTCTAATATAGACTATAGTCTAATTTAGCTTTGGCAAAATGACAAAAGTTAAATTTTAATTTATTAAGCTTTGGTACCTGGTACCTGCCTAAGCCACTATATGTTAAACTTCATAGTCTACAATCGCTTCTACCTAAGAATGTTGGGAGCATGCGCTCACAAACTTTCAGATTTTACAAAATGGCGAAGGACTGCCGCTCAAGGGCTCTTGGACTATAAAGATGGTTATCGGCTGATATGGGTTTATGGCCTTACTCTACAGGGTATTCCGAAATTCATGCATCAAATTTTGATGACATATTTTACCTTTAAAATAGGTTCTAGTTTCCTATATACACATATGTCCGGAAGTGTTAAAATTATAGGAAAAAAATTATCATTATTTTTAAACCGCTCCAGATATTTAATTGGTATTTGATACATAGCTTTACAGCAGCAAAAGACATATCTTGTTATGTAAAATAATAAAAAAATACCAGTGACGTCCGTACTATATTTGTATGGACTATTTTGAATTTGGAACAAATTAAATCTTTTACTTTTTCCGAACAATGCATAGTTTTTACCAAAAAAATTATAACCATTTTGATGCATGACAAATTAAAAAAAACCTAAAAAAATTTTGGTTTTTTATGTTTTAATATTTTTGTAATTTTTTTGCAAGTTCGTCATGCATCAAAATGGTTTTTATTTTTTGTTTGAAAACTATCCATTATTCGGACAAAAAAAAAAAGAAAATAGGTATTTTAAAAAATAGTTTTAATTTTGTGAAAAAGCAGTGGCTTGAAAAATAGTACGAACGTCACAGCTAAGTCTTTTAAAATATTTTACATAGAAAAAAAATATCTCTTGCTGCTGGTTAACAATGTACTAAATACCCATTAAATATCTAGAGTTGTTAAAAAATTATGATAAGAATGTGTTTTTTTCCTTAGAATTTCAACACCCCGTATCTCTAAAAGAAAGCGTTTTCGACATATGTTTATATAAAAAATTGGAGCTTATTTTCGACGTAAAATATGCCCTTGAAATTTGATGCATAAATTTCGGAACACCCTGTATTTCTGGTTTTACATTATAGCTTTCCTAAATTAAAGAATTCTAACTGAAAAGTTTATGAAGCAAATATTATCCGTCGAAATAAAAGTAATTCTGATGAATACGAGGAAATTAATAAAGCAGCTATAGGTTTTTGTTTTTAATTTGTGTAAAATACCACAGGTGACGCTCTATATGGTTTAAAATAAGATATAAGGCATATTTTAATTTTTACTCATCAAAAGCACTGTTAGAGAAATATGGTAAAAAAATATTTATGTTTTTTACTCAGACATTTCTGGAGGTAGAAACAAACTGCCAATACAAAAGTTTTATGATGTTTTAAGTAAAATCCAGTGACGTACCTAAAATTAATAATAATGTTTTAATTTTTAAGATTTTTACAAAATTAAGCATTTTTTTAGCGATTAAAACTAATCGCTAATATTTTGCTTTGTTCTAATTAGCTTAGAGAACAAAAAAATAATGGTAAAATAAATCAATATTAATTAATTTCCTAATGAATATGTACACCAAAAACCCAATTTACCAAGAATACTAAAACATTTGTTAACCGAAACAATAACAATCCCAACAAAATAGACTTCATTTATAATATAAACCAAACAAAGTTGTTTATACTTATCACATAATTCAATTATTATCACAAAATGTGCTAAAATGCCATTAGTTTTGTGAAATACCTTTTAAAATCTTGGTTTGTTGTATTTTTCTATAATTTAATTTAAAAAGCCAAAAGCAAATTTTATTTAAAAAGTATTTTTTTATCCTTAGATAGTCCACGAAGGTTAAACGCATAAGTACCAACGTACCGTGGGTGTCTTAAGCGAGGTAAGAGGGAGTTTATTGATACGACACATTATATTATTAAAAAGTTATAAAACTTTTGTATTTTAAGTTTGTTTTTTTTTGCCAGAAATATCTGAGTAATATGACGTATTGAAAATCAACAAATTGTAAAAAACACTCTATATCTTTTAACTAAACCAATCAAATTAGCGTAAAACTAAAGCGTTATCAAACTAAACACTAAAATAAAGAACTGGACATGTATTCTTTGTATTTCTCAACGTTTAGCCTATATACGCTATAGGCCAAACCAAAAAACACCCTTTACAATTTAATTTCTAACTTTATTGTTTAACATTATTATTAATTTAAATTAAATGATATGGTTTGTATTTTATCACAGAAAATCTAAAGTGAATTAATCCCTTTAAGTTTCCTCTAACAAAAAAATATCAAGATCGCTAAGACCTTTTGGACAAATTAAAATTTTAACAGAAATCACTCCCGCGGGAAATTGCTTTTTCCTTAAAACTAATAAAAATTTTCCGCTTAATAAAACGGAAACTAATAATTTTATTTATTATCGAGCTTTGCAAGAAAGACGTAGTAATTTTCTTTTTTTTTTTGGTAATAAAGACCTATTTCTATATGTGGGAGTCTCCCGGGAAATTTTTAGTTATATGAGTTTACCAACTTTGTAATAGTGATTGTATTTGTTAATAGCTAGAAAGCCAGTGTAAGGCTACCTGTATGTATTTGACCAAACATAAGATTTTGTGCAGTAAAGCTCCTATACCTACCATACATGAAATGGGGATTTACTAAGCTTAAGTTGGTGGCCTTTTCAAGATACAGGTTGTAATTGTTTTAAGAAAAAAATGCCTTTTTATCATTACTTTCCTACTACTCCAGGTATGTCCACCAAATGTGGTGCACATCTTTTAACCATTACGTTACATTTTTTGGTGTAAAGTTATGTAAAGAAAATTACCAGTGGCGTTCAAACAAGATTTTTATTAAATAAAAAAATAGTACGCCACTGCTTTTTCTTTAAATCAATATTATTTTTAAAATAATCATTTACTTTGAAGGTGATTTGGTCTGGTGATAATTTTTTGTACAACGAACTGTTTTCGATTAAAAAAATTAAAACCGTTTTAATGCAAAGCATCTGTCCATTTTCATAGCGTCCTTATTTATGAATTTTAAGCAAACAAATTTTGACACTGTATTAGTATGATCATGATGATCATTTTTTGGTGCAGAGTCCCTAACAACAAACCCCTCATCTAAAATTGCAACCTTCTAACTTAAGAAATGAAATTTTGGTGAATTTTTTAATTTTTGAGAGAATGGTTCGTACAGGGTACAGGTCACAGTTTTGCCCTATGTCAAATTTTTTGTTGAACCCTTTCGAAATCTTGTGCCAGTTATATTTTTCGACCACCAATTTATTTTTCCTTCTTCTTCTGTCATTTTGACCCAAATGTTCAATACCCTGTGAAATAATTTAACATCATAATTTTTTATCAGTGTATTTTATTTTAAAGCTTTATCGTTTTTAAACATTTCTTTTTATATTTATATCAATATCTTTATTTTGAAAATGAAAACAATAATTTGTAAAGAAGATAATGAATATTGTTTTTGTAGTTTTCCGTTACACCTTTCTTAAAATATTTATTTTTATAATTAAAAATAAATACAAATAATTTCTTAAGTGGGTTTCAAAATTTTTAAATCAGTACTCAGATTTTTGTTATCTCTTAAGATATACAAATATACTGGTTACTGAATGGCTAAAAATACAGGATATGATTCCTTAGCTAAGGAAGCAAAGTTTATATCAACATATGTATGCCCTAAACCTCTTAACTTTTGAGCTACGGGGTGTTTAAAACTGTTCGAGATATTTTTATGAAATTTGGCACGAACCTACAAAACACCAAAAGACATTTTTTAATGTGAAAGATTTTTATTTATTTTTACCAGTGGCTTCCGTGCGGGATGTAAAATAAAGATTAAAAAAATATGGTACGCCCTTGCTTTTTCCAAATATAAAAATTATTTTTAAAATTTCTATTTATTATGCAACACATTTGACAACTTTATCTTTTTTGTCTGATGAACCGTTTTCGCGTAAAAAAATAAAACCGTTTTTGATGCATATTTGGTATACCAAAATAATTTTAAACAAGTTGGCTTGTGCCCTATTTTTACTTTTTTATGCGAGTACGATGCATCGAAAAAAGTTAAGGGACCTTTGTTGTAAAATAAATGAAGATAAAAAAATCATTATACATATTTTTTCTTAAAACTTTAACACCCTGTAGCTTAAACGTTATGAGGTTTAGGACATATCTTAATATAAATTTTTCATTCTAAAATGGGCTAAAGAATCATATACTGTATTTTTAGCTATCAATTAAATTACACACTGTATATTAACAATAAAAAGACGTTTAAAAAATACTACATTTAATATACTAATTTTTATTGGTTTTGGAAACATGGCCATTGAAATCTTAAGTTTGCCTAATATATTTGCATTTTCCCGTATATTACGAGCATTATAATTGATTTGCATTGTTTTCTTTAAAATATTGTATTTCCTTTTAGAATACAAATAGCGATATAAATTAAAAAAAAATGGTAAAAAACATTACGCTTCAAAATTTAATACACTAATAAAAAATTCCACAGGGTATTTGAAAATTTGGGTCAAATTGCAACATTCATTTGGCTATTTCCTGTATAACACCCAACTAAATAAATTTTTTTGCAATTCCCATTTAAAATAATTATCTAAATAAAAGGAGCAACAACTGAAAGTTCCTCCACTTACGGTTCCCAACAGAGAAACTCGTGGTTCCGCGCGAATGCATCCCTATACGGTCCAACTGGACAGGCCCCGAACTTCCCACTTTGTTCGTTCTTTTATCCCTAGAGTTTCTATAGATTGTGGAACCTGCTGCCCGCGGAGGTCTTTCCTTTCCCCCCAAATCTTCAAGTATTTAAGTCCCGTGTCAACAAACTCCCTCTTACATCGGTTAAGACACCTACGGTACGTTAGTATTTAGGCTTTTAGCCTTCGTGGTTTGTCCAAAGATAAAAAAAACTGAACCAAAAGTAAAATAAAATCGGTTAAAATACCAAAAAGTTATTTAGGATTGAGTTTGCACAAAATTTTCTTTGTCCAGTTCTTTTTGTCCAGGAGTGTTATGTTAGGGACGTAAAGTTTTTTCTTGGTGTTATCTAAACACTTTTTATTCTATCATGTATGATATTACCTGTAATACCATTAAAAGGATATTAAAAAACTTTAAGGAAATACCAATTAGGTATATTTAATTGTATTTGTTTCTGAAATATACCATCCAAACCAGGTATATAGGTAATTTTTAAAGCCGCCAATTTGTAGTAGGAAAAGGTTTTGCCGTTTTATTAAATCGTAATAAATAACTTGTCAAAAGCTAATGTGCCATAATTACCCATGTCCCACTATTTTGTTTCCCAAGGTAGCGCCCACCAGCCATCTAAAAATTTTTATTCGCCCACTTCACTCTAAAGGTAAGAATTCAAGATAAAAGTTTTTCATGAAAATTTTATGTCGTAGGTTAAAAATATTAGGTTTCTTTGTAAATATAAATAGTGGTTTTACAGGAAAACTTAAAATTTATTACTTACTTATGACACAAAAATGTCATGAAAACTTTCATCGTGATTTTCCACCTTTAAATATATTATCATTGACGCATCCTGTTTTATTTTCCAAAATATGTAATTTTTTAAATTGATGATCCGTTTAAAAAATAAAAAGAGAAGGAATATTAAAGGAATGCACTGTATAAAAGATTTAGGTCATCTGTTAGATGTCGATAAAGTTTAAAGAAACTTTTTAAACTTTGTTTATGCTTCGACTTGTCCAAACTGGATAAGTTGAAATATCCTCTGCACTGTGCGGCTTTTACTTTAACTAAAACCATTAACAAATGGATGTGCATATAAAGTTTTGCAGTTAGTTGTAAAACTAGATAGAAGGCTATACAGGGTGCACTGAAAAAAATTATGTATATTTACAGTATTACATTACATTTTATACCTTTGTGATGGTATTTTTACACAAAAAAATATTTAGAATGCCAAAATTACATTTACAATAATGTAATATTACTTCCAATAAGAAATTTCACACATATGACTGTGGCTACATATAACCAATAACCCAGTGTGTAAATTCACACAAATTTTTATTGGTGCACTGAAAAAATTATGTAAATTTACAACAGAATTTTACTCCTTGGTGATGGTATTTTTACACAAAAAATGTATCATGAGCCAAAAATACATTTTACTGTGTAAAAATACATTTATTATGTAATATTACTTTCTAATAGGATATTTCACACATATGACTGTTGCTTTATATAAGTGTGTCTCTAAAAGGTCTGTACAAAATGCTACTATAGACTTCTTGGTCCCAAATATAAAAACGCAATTTACCTTAGTCAAAAAGTTTATCGTTTGCGAGATAGAGGGTGTTAAAGTTTCTATTCTATTTTTAATATTTTATTTACAATTGATTTTTTTTCCAATTTGCTATAGGGCAGTTTTTTAGACTAAGAAATCAAAAGTTACTCATCTTTTTCCTGTTGTGGAGTGAGCCACTTGCAGTTCTATGCTTTTGTTCAAAGAGTCATTAGTTTTTTTGGCCTCGGTATATTATGGTTCTAGCAGATAATTTTTGTTCTTCCACATTTTTTGCACAGAAAAGGTATACTTTATGAATATCGCTACAAGCAACTTTTCAGATTAAACGTTTTATTTTACTTAAAAATTTCCTTGGCATGCTTTTACGCTTTAGTTAGGCCACCCGGGTTTGTCTAAAAGGTCTGTACAAATATTAACTACAAGTTTCTAAGGCCAAACTACAACATGTTCCCCCAATTTGCCTTTGTTGAAAAGCTGATCGTTTGCAAGATACAGGGTGTCCAAGTAAAAATAACATGGAAAATTTTACACACTGTATCCTGCAAACCAGCAACATTTAAAGTAAGGTGTATTAAATCGTTGTATATTGGCCCAAAGAATTTGTAATAGCATTTTGTACTGACCTTTTAAACACTTGCAGGTGGCCCAGATAAATCGTAAAGGAATGCACTGGAGAGTTTTGAATGGAATAAAATGCTTAATCTGCAATATCTTAAAAACGGTTGCTCGCACCGAATATCTATCATGTACATTTTTTGAGGCAAATAATATGGAACCCTAAAAATTCTCCACTAGAATTTAAATATACCTATGTAAAAAACGACACTTTGAACCTAAGCAAAAAATTACAGGTGGCTCTCTCAACCTTTTACGACAAAAACATTATTATATTTTGATTCCATGCCAATGCTCTGAAAAACATTTTAATACTGAATTTTTTGAAAAAAGGTTTTTAAATAAATGCAAGATTTAAAAATAGCTAAAATTAAATAAAAACTTTAACACCCTGTATCTTGAAAAACGATCAACTTTTCAACGAAGGTAATTGTTAAAATCCGTATAAACAAATTATATGCCTTTTATTATTAAAAAATATTCATTTATAATTATTGTAATGTAATGTAATAACTTTGTATTAATAATATTTTGGTTAAAAATAAGCTTAACTTTAAAGCTTGTAATTTTCCCATTAATTTGAGCTAATACAATGTTACTTTACTCAAAATCAAGCCGACTTATGAGTGAAAATATGCCTAAATGCCGTAATTTTTGCAAATTTTGCAATGTTTTTGCACTAATTTTGCCATATCTTTGGTTCTAACAATCATAGCAATGTTTATACAAACTCGTTTTGCAGATTTTTTTAAGAAACAAATTTTATTTAAAAAAAAATTCATCTATTTTAGTTTAGGAGCTAGAGCCTTATAAAAAAATATTTTTATTTAATTCCCATTACTTTCGACACAAAAGCAAGTTTTAAATTCGAATTTAGCATGTCAAAATCCATAGAAATACACTCTGAAACTCCGTGGGCTCTGATCGGCCACGAAGCAGCCCTGGCCCCTAGACTATTAAGAACAAATTAATTACTGAAAATTAAAATAAAAAGTTATTAAAATGTCTTTAGTTAAAGGGATAACTAATTAAAATTAAAGAGTTTATTATAAGTCTAAAAACAAATAAAAATATAAAAAAAAGAAACTATTTTTTGTTTTAGATAATAATATAATCGCGTTAAAATAAAATCACAATTAAGAGTACAGGGTGTCCTATTTTGGTTGGAATAGCGAGGTAGGGTAGGGCGGGGCTAGTTGAGCATAGAGGTAAGTTGGGAAATCAAAATATCTCAAAAACTATCGACCTAACGCGATAGCATTAAATAGCGCAAAGAAGGGGTTGCATGAGGGGAACTGATTGTGCAACCACTAGTGGTGACGCGGCGATCGAGAAAAGTATCCGTGCGCATTGTTTATTTTGTGATTAAAAAGTAAAATAATTGCAAGCCGGAAAATTTTATCTATAATAGTAAAATGTATTCCGTTCTCAATCAGGTAAGTGTTAATCTTAAGCAAATTTATTGCAGTTTTAATATGTATAAAGATTTTGAATACAATTCTAACCGGTTTTTAATAAATTCACTTTTTCTTTAAAATTTCAGGTTGGGGTAGTTGAGCTACAGTTACCTAACTAACCCCACGGTTTAAAGTATAAAATGTTTTATTTTTTTAGAATACGGACTTATAACAGTAAAACACTAAAGTCCTCTTAAGATTTAAAAGAGGCTGCAACCCGAACTTTATACAAGCAACAAAGAAAACGAGCTGACCTATCTAACTTATAAATTTTCTCTGAAATAGGTCGACCATACCCAAAGGCTGGTCCAAAAAAGCTGCAATTTTAAGAGATAGAGAAGGCATTACAAAAGAAGCAAAATAAAACTGCTCAAAAAGTTTAAATACGAAGATGAATTGATAGATATTAAATAGTTAAAAGCTAAGCTAGGTAAAGCAAATTATCAAAATGTATTTTTATTGTAAACGTATCTAACATTCAAGCCATGATTTGACTCTACTTTCTAAGTGCTCCACTAGCCCCATACCCTTGCTCAACTTACCCCACCTATGGGGTACGTTGGGCATACTTGACTCATCTACATTAAAATTACCGACAGTCGGCGGGAAAAACTTCGTACTACGGTGTACTGGGCAAAGCCACTCTGCCACACGCTCCACGAGGTTTGACGAATGCCGAATGTTTGCCAAAGCTCGTAGTGTCTGGGACCGGCTTAATAGAGGCCATCAATACCACCATATTTTCTTATTATGTTTTTATGTTTAAAATTACTTTTATCATTATATAAATTAAAATAAGAGCCAATCCCAAAGTACCAATAAAAACACCCTTTACAGGATATTTAGGTATATCTTACAAATAAAAAAAAAACTTCCCTGGCCACAGCTTATTAAATTAACTTCAAATTTTAATAATTTTTTTATACTATACTTTTTACTAAATTAATTTTAATAATTTTTTATATCGTATTTTATACACAGCACGAGTTTTTTAAAGCAATACAGTTACGCGTGGAACTCTAATCCTTAAATCAATAATGCCCTGACTTTAATTTACCAAATGTAAATTTAATTTAGGGCACTCATTTTATATTCTGTTAAAGTATTTTTAAGCTGTAGAAAATGTTTTTTTCTTGTTTTTAAAGTATATATTTTATTATTTAATGTTTACGAGACATTTACTTTATTACGTTGCATTGCACATTGAAGTTAAATACAGGCGGTTACTTAAGGCTACCATTACGATCTTGGAAACGGTAAGAGATACAGGGTTAATTAAATTGAGGCAAAGTTGCACAATTTTATGCAAAACAAAATTTTGTTTAAAAATTTTAAAAATTTGCAGCGTTCTCGTTTTCTTTTGTAAGTTTATTTATGAGGATATTTAAAAACAAATATCACACTATCATTGCTACCTTTTTGTTTTATAAAATAATGTCATTAACTTTGCACTTTTTGTGAAGGCGAAATATTTGGTCCTTACCTTATTAAACTCGTATTTTAATTCTAAATCCGAAGACATGTTTATCAGATTTTACATTTCACTGACGTTTCGAACCTAAAAACACTATTTTTGATTTTGCTATTAAAAATTACGATTTTCTTCCAAAATATCGTAAAAATTTCTATTTCGAGGTAGGAATTTATAATTTTTTTATTACCACTTGTTATTATTTTTGTATTTATTTATTCCTTCATAATATTAAGAACTAACTAACGAGAACTTACAAGCAAGAATTAATATAATTTACATAAGTACATTTTCTTATACTTATTTTAATAAAGCATTTAATTAATAAAACGCCCCTATATTACCTTTATCATGGTCGGTCGTACAAAAAAATAAATATAATACATACCTGGAAACAAAAAATGTTTTTACCATTTGGCAAAATCATAATGTTTAATGGCAAAACAGTGAATGATGGTATTTCCGTTCAAAACTTTGCATAAATAAAGTGTAATATGTCGTTTCATTTAGAATTGAAGGGTTTCTAGCAAAAACTGCATTTCTCAAATTTGTCTACTTTTACGTTATTGGCAACATTTTATCAAGAAATATCGTAATTTGTTATCTGAAAAACATTTTGAGCAAAAACAGCAATTGTCAGCCTTATTCGTACAGATAAAGTATGGATCATTCGGCAAAAATCGCGCTCGTCTTGACCTGTGTTGTTTTTTCAGGAAATTAAAGATCAAATTATCCACAGATAAATATATTCTTTAGAACCCCTGACCTCTAATTAGGCTGAAATCGTTAAGAATGTATCGCATTTAGGCAAAAAACATGTTTTTGTAAATAAGAGACAATTATAGTGGACCATGAAGACAATCCATATTTTGAAGTAAAATACCTCTATGTAATAAACTTTTTCGTTAAACCGAAAACCTTTAGCTATTAATCCATTAAAATAAAAGCCCTACAGACTCTCAGCAAGGTATAAGCAGGAACATACCAGATTCTATAATGCCCTACGACCAACAGAATCAAACATTGCTGAATTATGCGACGTGAATCCGAAGATAACAGCAGTGGGTGTGACAAGTAGAAAAAATTACGTATTTAAAATATAGGTTTAAGTTTGTATTTAACATTAAATGATTATTTTTAAGTGAACTTTCTTTCATCATATTCCAATAAAATATGGTTTTCTTTGTAAGTTTATTTCCATTGTCTCGCAAAAACAGCACTTCAAACAAAAAAATCAAATTTATGATGTTAAAAGGTTTTTAAATTTACTTTATCATAAATTGTTTTATTAAGTTTTTTATCTACAAACCATCCAGGAGCCGTCTTTTAAGGAAGATTAAAGGTTTTTTAGTTTTCTGTAAAAAGCAATTTTTTGACAAATGCGGTTTTTGCTAGAAACCTTTCAATTCAAATACGAGTTTATTAGGTTTAAAACTAAATATTTCGCCCATCAAAAATACAAAGTTGATGATGGCGGCTTGAAGACAAAATGTCGCAAAAGTCCAACACTTTGTCTTTAATAACAGTATTTTATAGAATGAAAAAAGCCCCAATTTTGAAAAGACGTGAATTTAAAATTATCTTTAAGTAAACTAAGTAAAATAAAAAGACTTTCGCAAAATTAACGATTTATTAGGAAAACTCCAAACCGGCAGCAAATTTTTAAAATTTTAAAACTAAATATTATTAGGCATTAGAATATACAACTTTGGCCCAATTTAACCAACCCGTTATTTTCTACCGTTTGTGAGATTTCAATGGTAGCCCTCGAATTAGGCCAGAGCTTGGAAGTAAATAGAAATAGGAAGGTTTCTGCCACAACAACACTACACAACAAATTAAGTATCCAAACACCGCCAACGAAAATTATTCTTGTAAATAATAATTTTTATTTATTTGTTTTCTACATTTCAAAATACTGTAAAAACTTACAGAAAAGCTTGCAATCTCTAAACATATCGTTGGGTTTTTGACAAAATATCGTAAGCAACATTCGTCAATTTTCTAGAAAACAATTTTTTCTTTTCATTGAGTTATTCCTAAAAAAAGTTGGTGATTCTTTATAAATAAATTAATGCACGGCCTTATTTCAGGTCTCGATTTTTGTTTAAAATAACGTGATGGGAAGAAAAATGGTTTCCCTAAAATTGACGAATGTTGCTTACGATCTTTTGTTAAAAACCCAACGATTTGTTTAAGGGCTTCCTGGCAAAATTATTTTATAATAATCTAATCATAAAATAAGTTCTTTACAATGCTGCCAGAAACGAGGTGCTTCCTTGGACGTGCTTAAAAAATGTGGAAAACTTTTTTAAAGAAATGTTGAAAACGTTTTACTAAAAATGACTGCTGATCTGACTTTGCCATTACTTTTGAAAAATTAATTGATTGATAAAAGATACACCTTAAGGTATCATAACCAGTTAAAAAATAAAAATAATAAATGATAGTATTTAGCCATATAATAGGTTTTTAAGAGTCTATGTGACTTTTCGGAATGTAAATTTAAAAAACATATATTATTTGGCTATTTTTCTTTTTAAGAACTTATTTTACAATTAGGTTATTATAAAATAATTTTGTCTGAAAGTCCTTAAACCTATTTTTATGAGTTGCAACCCTTTCTGTAAGTTTTTACATTTTTATATAACCAAAATTAAAATAATTGTTTTACATTAAATAATTCATTATAAATATATTTTTTAAGGTAATCATAATTTTTATTATATTTTTGCAAAAGCAAAATATTTCTTAATATTTTAATTAAAGTTCTTTTTAAATATTTAATAAATATCTTTATTCTGAAGTAAAGCCAAATAATATGTACCCATAAAAAAACAAAGGTAATTATTTTTTTTTATAGGTTTGTCAGTAAGGCTTGTAAAATATAAATTTAAACCTTAATAAACACATATTCTTATTTAAGTCACTTTCCATAATAACGTTATATTATCTTTTTAGAGTAATTGTTTTTCTTTAATTAAATAAATACCCATAAGTTGTATTATTTTATTAACACCACACTTAAGCTTTGGGCAAATAATTAAATTTGATTGTAATTGTTTTTTTTTATTTTACAATTTCTTTTTCTTTAAATTAAACAACATTAAAATTTCTAAACACATTTATTTTTTAAGATCTTGTTGAATCTCTTCCAACGTCTTTCCTTTAGTTTCAGGAACCCATCGTAACGTAAAAATTGTAGACAATAAACAACATACACCATACACCAAAAATGGGGCAAAAATTCCAACATTCGAATTTAGTTGGTGATATAAATTAGTCGTTATAAATATCGATAATCCAAATGTTGCTATTAAAATAGATAGTCCCTTGGATTTTATACTTGCTGAAAATAGTTCACCCAACATTAAAGTTGGAACAATCCCCAGTCCAAAAGAAAAAGTGAAAACGTAACAAATCATCCCTGCTAATGGAAACCAATTTATTTTTTCCAAATTAAGGATTTGATACTGTTCCAAGAAAAAGTATACCGCCATGATAACAAGAATCAGGCCGGAGCTTAGAAGTGAGTAGAAATAGGATGGTTTTCTGCCAAACTTTTCCACAACAACACTACACAAGAGATTAAGTATCCAAACAGCGCCAACAAAAATTATTGAGGATGTTTGGGGATTAATACTACCTAGAGCCTTTTCGAAAATAGGTTGTGTGTATGAAGAAAATACGGCGATCCCGCACAACTGCTGAGAAAATCGCAGAAATACGCCTGCGCGCAATGCTCTTCTGTTACTGTCTATTTTTATAAGATCCTTCCATTTGCCTCTTTCTGACATTTGACGCTCTACATCTTTTTTATACTTGCAAAATCATCTTCAATATCATCTTTTCGTTGAAGCCATTTAATGCTTTTTCGAGCTTCATCATATTTCCCATCTCTTATTAGTTGGTATGGCGATTCAGGCAATATGGATACTAGTAAAGCAAATATTACTGGAACTGCTATAAATATATAAGCTGTCGTTTTGACTCCACAGTAACTACCTTAAACAAAAAAAAAAAAGATTTTTTAAAAATAGAATAAATAAAATCATAAAGTTAATACCTAGAACTTTAGAATATATAAGGGGTGATTCATTACGAGGTACTTTTTAAATTAAAATTTAAAAAATTACTTTATTAAGTAATATTTATTATCATACGGAAAAACTATATCCTACATTTATTTTTAAAGATTATGGCTTTTAAATGTTGGCCTTAACTACGCCTAACATGATTTGTTCTTAGGCTCCAATTTCCGAGCGCCAAATCAATTCGTTAGAATCATCACGTAGACTCGCAGCTACTGCCGCTATATTTTCTGCACTACAAAAATTATCCAATATTTATTGGAGTTCAAATTTTTGTGATTGTACAGGCAATAGTCGGCTCAGTACGCCCATTATGCATGGACCATAAGTTGCCCGAAGCGCACGAAACACATTTCTCGGAGATTGATGATTTTCCTAATACAGTTGAACAAGTTTTAGACGTTGTGCCAAAAATACCTTGTAGAAAAAGTACCTTTAAATGAATCACCCCTTATTAAGAAAATACAATATAATCCCAGAATTAGGTTAATTTATCAATACAATTAGGATGTCGGTTTTTTTTCCTAAAATCACTAAATGATTTACACTTTTAAAGATACGCACCTTATTTCAAACCTATTTCAAAAACACTCTGTACTGCTAGGTAAGACTACTACTATGCCAAATAATTGTTTTAATTTAAAAAATAAGGTGGGTGAAAATGGTTATTTTGTTTTAAATGTAAGTGTACAGGACACTGCAGATGGCGCCCTCGACATAATATTGATGGCAATTTCTAATTTTTACCCCCAAAACCCATTTTAGCTAAATATTGTGGCAATACACATCTTGTTTACAAAATTGTTTATAAAAAAGCTAAATTATATTTTTTAACATCGTGTATTTTCGAAATCATTCACTTTTGGCCAAAGGCGGGTTCCATCGTCATATTGTAGCCTCAGGATATTTTTTTTTACCTTTTTTCCGCAACTTTAAAAAGGTGTCTCTCTATATTTACATACATACTGTCCGCAAATGGGATTAACAAGAGGGCAAATTAACAAAAAATTTCATTAATCGAAAAAAATATTTTTGATTCATAAAGAGAAAATAGTGATTTTGTATGGAGGATTCGCAAAAACTTAAAAACATGATTTTTCTTCAAGAGTAAACTACTTAAGTAAAATATTATTAAGAAAATTTATTAAGGTCTAATGTTGCTATTATTAAAAATATTAATACAAAATTTTATTGAACTTTATAATTTCGCGAAAACGATCACATTCATTTACAGCTGAAAAATTGTGTTTTGTATAAATTTCTGGGGAAGCAGGTGTTTCAAAAGCAAATTATGAGAGTTTTCAAGGGTATTTTATTATAAAATTTAAAATAATTAATTTTTACTTACTTACTTAAATCAGTTAGCTACATAAAAAAAATTTAAACCCCTCTAAAATAAAAAGGGTCATATAAGGGCTATTTTAAATAAGTTTTTTAGGTGATATTTTTCTTAAAAAAATACAAATAAAGCTGGTTTACTCTAATTAGAAAAATTACACGTTTTTAAAGTTTTGCGTAAACCGTATA